>JAAGKR010003006.1:0-23955 GCA_011419295.1 Clarias macrocephalus
AACTGAACATTGTGGTCTGTGCTTCTGCTGTGCATTGGGGAACTCTAGTGTTGGTCAGGACAAGCTGCATGTTAAACAAAGTGTGGTCACATTCTCTGAGGTTAAAATTTTACTAACGATATTTACATTTCTTACAAGTACATATAGTTTAAAAACTTTTTTTTGGCACTGTGTTAATTCTAAGGTTTTTAAGATGACATACAAAAATACTTTTTTTATTTTATTTTAACATGAACATCTACTTGTTTTTATGGAAAGATGTTTTACCAAGTCATACACCTCCACACACATATTGCACAAGAGAGAAAACAGTCCAATGCACAAATGGTTCGAGTCAAAATGATGTACGTTATAAAGAATCTTGTTAATGTTAGTGTGTGTTGTGTTAGTTACCCTGCTCTACACCATATAAAGTAACACACAAGTCTTCCTTCCTATAATCTTGATGCATCTACTTACAATTCTTTTCATATCAATTTGAAAAATATGTTCGTCATCCTAATCAAAGGGTCCGAGTCCAAATATACCAATTTAAGAGGGGGTAAAATAAAAAAATTAAAAAAAAGATTAAATGATCTACATTTTTTCTTGGTGATTGTAACAATGCAGAGCTACTTTGATAGTTTGGCTGTAAAAGCAAGGCATCATTTCAAAGGCCTTATTAAAATGTATCAGTGTGTCACAAACCAACAATGCTTTCCTGCAATTCCACCGTTACAAGACATTCAGCCTTACTTCTACGGTCATGTGACATGAGGCTCATCCACAGGAACCAGAGACAATCTAATGAAAAAAAAAAAGCACAATATGGGGAAAAGCTGACCTCAATCTAAACACCACCTCCAACCTCGGAGTGTTTATGCAGAGACGCAGCCTTTCACAGACTCTGATTAACGTTGACGACTGACGCATGTTACCCGGACCTACAAGGCAAACAAGGCATAACGCGTACAAGGAGACGTTCTACAGAAGTCTGCAGCTACCGAATGGGATTTTAGTCTTCTTGGTTCTTTGCTTGTTCGGTCGCAGGTTGATGACCTCACGGCCATTGAGATCGCTGGAGTTCTGGTTCGGGTGGTTGCCGCTGCTAGTGTTGAAAACGCCTAAACGGTGAAGCAAACAGATTACAATGACTGACACAAACTCATCATGTACTTGTACACTACTATACTCTCATGTCTAGGGTCCAGAACCTACATGGATATGTGCAGGACATACTTTTTAACAAGAAGTTAAGTCTGGACATGAGTAAAGACAGATTCCCGAGGGAAATATTACTCAAGTAAAAGTAGAAGTCCTCAATTTACATGTGTACTTGAGTAAAAGTACAGAAGTATCCATCTTCAAATTTAAGGAAAGGCAATTCACAAAATTACTTATAATAGTTCAAATACTACACAACAATGTGGCTAGGTAATGCAATGGCATGAATAAATATATGGTTAGGTAAAAGTACAGATATTTTCTGTACTGTTGAGCGGAGTAAAAGTAAAACGCATTTATTTAAGTACAGTAACCGAGTAAATGTCCTCCTTTATCTCCCACGTCTGGTTACAACATTGTGGTGTAGCGTCTCCACCCAAAGAAAAAAGAAAAAGAAAAAAACTCTGAGTGGATTATTTTCTACACAAACTATGACTTAAAGTGCTTTATTCCTTTTATACCACATCAAGTTTGAAGAAATAAATAACTAATAAATAAAAACAATACAAAACTTTATAATTTTATACTAATTATTAAAAAGTATGTTGACCACAGACAGTTTGCCATCATCTCAACTATAGCATGTTTTTCTTTGTTAAATCCATTCCATTTATTATCTAACAGTATGATCAATTACAATAGAAAAAACTGTGTATTAATCTGTCATTTATGCTATAAACCTGAAATTCTAACAAATACACAGATGATTAATAAATGTGTATCATTTTCTCTCTCACCAATTTTATTGCTGGATGTGTGAACGACTTCAGGATCTTCGGCCGTCTGCTGCTTCAGTCTCTGCAGGTATTTTTCCGCTAGATATTTAAAAACTATACGACAGAATAACCGTTTAATTAGAGTAGACTAAACACTAAAACACCAACATCACATTTAGCTCTCAGGACAGATCAACCAAACAGGGTTACGTACAGTTTGCAATAGAAAACAACAAATATCATTTTCATTAATATTAATGTCTTTTGTTAAGGTCAGGTCTACAGACTACATGGAGTACAGTTTCATTGCAGCAACACATATACAGGAGAGCTGCTACTTAATTGCTAAAAAAGATTTCCTGCTAAAATCGATATGGACATTTTTAGAAATGCGTTTATTTTATTTGTTTTATTAGGATTTTGGATAAGAAAGCGAATTGGAAATATTTGTATAAAAGACTAATCAAACCTTATATTGTGTTCTGAACATTAAATTAAGCATCCCTGTTAGATTTTGCATACAAAATGTCATGTCTCTAGACTTGACTTCCTTAAAAATTTAAATATATTTTTAAATATGAACTAACTATATCAGTTAGTAAACTCTACGCTCAGATATCACAGCTAATATTACACAGTCTCTATCTTTTGCATTTTGTATGATATTTAGTCATTCAATTGTTATCTACCTAGGGGTGTAATGGACATAACATAATAAGGCCTCTCACCACCTTCCCACTCCCAAGTAAAGGTAGCCACCCAGGTTTAACAAAGTAAATGTAGCCTTTATTTAGACTCAGAGTTGAGCAATGCCCAAAACAACAAACAAAAATACTCTACCGCGCCCTAGGCTTTCCTAGTCAAAAATAAAATACAAAATAAAATACAAAATTGTCTAACCTAACTTCCTAAACAAAAAACAGGAGAAAAATACAGAGGTAAAAATAAAAGGGGCTTCTCACTCCTACAAAGTGCTCAATATATACAGAGATTATTTTTCTACTAGTTAACAATACAACTGAAGTGTCAAAATTTGCTACTCAATTTTGGTCACAGATCAGATTTGCACATTTTATCATCACATCTCACAAGTCCGAGTTCACACACAAACGATTTAATTAAATATACATTTGTGTATATATATGACTCTTGGTTATAACACAATTTAGCTGAGAGTTATGCATGCTTTTACTTACATAATAAACTGACCATGACTGGCAGTGATGTCATTTCATTCATTACCTGTCCCTGTAAGATCAGTCACTTTACTGTCACAGTGTTACTAACCTTCATTGACGTTGAGATCCTCTTTGACCGAAGCCCGATAAAATCTCAACTTCAGCTTCTTAGCAAGACCCTCTGCTTCCTCACTGCAACAAAAAAAAGTGTCCGATATTAATGTAACGTGAATGACTGATCACTACAGTACAATAGAATAAATTCAATTCAGTTTTATTTGTATATATATGTCGCTTTTAACAATGGTCATTGTCGCAAAGCAGCTTTACAGAATTAAAATGTATATAAAAAATCCATATAAAAAATATGGAAATGAATTTGAAAATTGTGAGGAAATATGTATAAAATCATAATTCTCAATTTGTCCCTGATGAGTAAGCCGAGGAAATCCAGACTCAAAAGTTGATATCAGATCTGCAGTGATACTTAGGAGGCCGTGAGTAAAGACTTGGTCTTACTTTTTAATGACTGTGTCATCCAGGAGGTCGATTTTGTTCTGCACCAGAACAGTGGGAATGTCTCCAACCTCCATCTCCACTTTCTCCCTCCAGGTGCTGATGGCCTCGAATGAGTCTCGGTCCGTGGTGGAGAAGACGAGTACGCAGGCCTGGGCACCTACACAATGTAAAAATAAAAATCAATAAAGGGTATTTGTATTTAAAAATGCATAACTTACAATAAACCAGTAATTACTCTTAAGACTTTACCCCATATAGATTATTTACAAAATAATATTTTAGAACGTTTTTATAAGGCAGGAAAAAAAGGGATTTTTAAATCCCTGGTTCTAGCTGCATTAAAAAAAAAAACTCTTTAAACTTCCTGGTGAACCTCACCTCTGTAATAAGCCTTAGTGATTGCGTCAAACTCCTCCTGACCAGCCGTGTCCCACAGCATCAACCGCACGTCCTCATCATTTACTCTGAAACACACATGAGCCGAAAATTTCACAGATTAGCAAAGCAAAAAAACGTGCTTGTGAACATAAATCATAATTAGCTCTGGTTAATTAAACCAATCAGTGCATTTGTACTATTGACAACTAAACTGGAACAGCTGCCCTTTACACATTCCAAGATGGATTATATACAGAGTCATACAGTGTATACAGACTTGAGAAAAATAAAAACTTGTATGAATATTTTAATACTAAATTTATGGCCATACTAAATTGATTATTTATTGCAATACTTTTAATATAAATGTATTACTAAGCTTTATTAGTATATATGATAATATTATGTTACTATAACATACATCATATTTTTCTTTTTCTGAAGAGTGTATAAAATTTTTGGCTCACTCTGTATTTTCATCTATTTCAAATATCCTATATCCGATGCATCAATTTCCTAGCACTTTACCAGGATCAAACTAATCTACTGAAGCGCCTCACATCTCCCAGAGCTCATGGCGTCTTTTATATACACAACACTTCATTGTTAACATTACATTCATATTCTAATAAGATTAATATTAAACAAACTTAATAATATGCTAATAGTTGCTAATCATACTCGAACCCAAAAAGGGAAAAAAATCTTGTCATATCCTTCAATTGTAAATTGTTTGTAAAGATTTCAAACAATGGGTTAGCTGTTAAAATGGCGCTCTCGGTCTTTAAATCTTGTAAAACGTTTAAACGCTGCTCACCCCACTCCCCTCATCAGTGTTAAATAATTCACTCGTGTATCAGCATGGCTCTGACAGCAGGACTCCAGCTTAGCAAGTTTCCATTGTTGATTGCTGCACATTTTTGTCCGCACGCTGACTAGCAGCGATGAGTCAGAATCTTAGTCACAATGGCCTCTGATTAATTTTTACATAAGACAATCACACTCTGGACTCTATACATACATGAATACACACACGCACACACACCATTAACGCTTTTGGCAGTTTAAGACTAAATCACAGAAAGAAGGTTCTATTAATTATATGAAGGGAAGAAAAAATATATATATACTGTAAGCTTTTTCATGACAAGTTTATAAAGTGAACAAAATCCGATTTGGATAAATAAATAGCAGGCAACCCAGACGTCCACTGATGACTAAGAGAGTGGAAAGCAGAGCTCATTAAGAACAACAAAAAAATCTGTCTGAGCAAACAGGGCACTTACACTATTTGCCTTTCCAGGAAGTCGACGCCAATGGTCTTCTTGTAATCCTTGGTGAAGATGCCCTTGCAGTATCTCTGGATCATACTCGACTTTCCGACGGCACCGTTGCCCACAACCACCACCTTGATGGCCACCTCCATGTCCTCTTCCAACATGGCTGCAAGCTTGGCTGGAAAACTCGCGGGCTTACAGTCGTCTCGCTTGAAGTCTGGTCGGGGAAAAAAAGTTAAGACAGCTTTTAAGTTAACTATGGGCGGCCATTCTGGCCGTTTGTTTCCTACTGAAAGGCCGAGCTGCATGCCTTAGGGTGTGGTAACACGGCGTTCTTTCCAGAGACAACAAATGTCATGACCACAACGCACTGGTTTCAAGGAGAAAATGCGTAACAAGCACAACAAGCATTTCTGGACGTTTAGCTGAGTGACTGTAGTGAGAGGTTGTAGCACATTAAAATCACGTGGATTGCTGATCAGGAACGAAAACATTTCTGTTGGTACACAGAAGCTCTAAGGATTTACACCATTTCTTATTTTACATATGGTAGAATTTGGAATTGGTAACATTGCTAATCCTCAAACTTATTTGCCGACATTGTACCTAATGCTCAAAAGCTGCGCAAATAAAAGAGGGTGAGTCAAAAATTACCAGCACTTCATTGCATTTCATTGCATTATGCATTTCAGCACACTTTGTCCATCTATCAACAAATTTTTATATTCCCAAGTTACCTCATCAGAACTGAACCTTCATCCTCGTTTGGCTGGTTTCAGGGGACCAAATAGGTGAAAGTCAAATAAAGTGAGATCGGCACTATAGGGAGGATGCTTTAACACCTCAAAACAAAGTTTTTGCAGACTGTCGACAGAAGTGTTCGGTTGGTGCATCGTCATGAAAGGTCACAATGCCCTTGGATATCAGTCCTCTGCATTTGATCCAACGTTGAGACTTTCAATTAACTCACACTGTAAGCATCAATTTTCCAGCTGATTGTTGTCCAAATTTTGTTTGCAGATATCCTAACACTTATTTTTTTATTTTCTTCCATGAATTGTTTCAGCACCAGTTACACACTACCACAAATGGGGAATTCACCTTTGCTCAAACTGCAGTTTCAAATGAACTGATGAATGAGCATGCTCACATCTGCACAGCAGTGCCTGGGAACACAGTAGCCTTCAACGGAAAGCGTGATATAATAAGGGATGAGAAAAAAAACAGGGATAAAAATCAGCAGATACAATATCACAATCCTTTTTGATGTATTGAGATTTATCTCAATTCAATATTATTTTTAGCTTTTGTTACAATTCTAAACTAACTTGGTAAAAAATTTACTCCTCCACACAGGCTGCTGTGCTGCCTGCCAATATGTGAACAGTTTAGAGAGCACCACCTGTAGGATTATTAGAGAAACTGCAACAATTAACCAAATCAAATGCAACAATATATATTCAAAAAAACTTTTTTTTTTGAGTCCATGTGGTGATGCATGAATTGCCACACAAAAAAAATCCTGATACTTCACCCTCATCTCTAATATGTAATGACCTTACCAAAAGAATGGAACGAAAACCACAGGAGGGACATTAGGACACTGGAGAGACCACACTCCTTTCATATCCTGTTACATTACAGTGGCCTCTTGACTCCTGTCTCTTAGAAAGGTAACTAAATACAGCAGGACGATCTCACGCAGCGACAGTACCCACAGGAGCACTTTAATACCCAACAGAGCAAGACAGAATTCACATTGTTTAGCTCTCAGGACACGAGTCAGTGCAGTAAGGGAATAAAGGGGAATAAAACATTCAAGACCAAACCTAACTAACTAAATGATCAGAGGTAATGCGCTGTCGTGCTTAGGATCTGTATCACAACAAGGACATAATTAGAGCCCTTTAAGAACTCGAGTGCTATTCGGTAGTCCTTCTCGAGAAACCATTAAAGGTTCTACTTGATATAGGTCCAAGGAGAAAAGTTAATTTTTTGCACAAGCTTTAAAAATTAAAGGGGGTGGGGGAGGAGTAGAGTCTCTTGCTAGAGAACGTTACATTAACAGTAATCTTCAGCGATAGAGCAAAATCTCGTCGTCTCTCGAGTCACAGCAGATCTCTCCTGCTCCCTCTCTCTCCAAGGCACACCCTTACATTTTCCAAAATGCTCACATGAGGATTATTAGATGGAGGAAACATGACGCAAGCTTACTGTACCTGTAGTAAATGAGCCGTTCTTGGGGAACATAAGAAAAAGACACACAAGAGGAAGTGTCCAGGTTACTACATTTTTTTTTGTTAAATGGGCCGGACTTCTAAAATTCTCCTTTTGTTTATTTTTTATGTACAGAACCCAACAGGCTATAACTATATTATGCAATTCTAAGGTCACACGACAAGGTCTAAAGACGTCTCTGCGGGCAGCTGCTCAGCTTCAGACAAGTCACTGCTCGGATACAGCACATTCATACATGACAAGAAAATCCCAGGACATGACGATGTGACGGACCTACACACACTGGACACTCTTCTCAACAAGTTACAAGATTCCCAGACAACAATGTGCAAGATCATTTGTACATTAACTAGAAACCTAACATGGAGCTTCATTTTCCACTTACCATTTTGTAATGTCGTCCTAATAAGAATTCAAAGCTAGAAGTAGTGGAACGAGAAATCACTGCAACATAGCTAAATGCTACTGTAGACGTTTACACAACTAGTTAGTGACGAGTAGAGTAGTACAAAGTTGCAGAGGACAGAGGTAGCATTAAGTGTTAGAACCTGACCGAACTTTCCCAAACACCAATCACTGACCACCATGGAGTGCCCCACACACACTACAATATTACTTTGTCCACAGCTATTTCCCTAATGCATACAGACTTACTTCTTTTTATTGTGTAAAGCTGCTTTGCGACAATGTCTATTGTTAAAAGCGCTATATAAATAAAATTGACTTGACTTGACTAATGTCTATTTCACTTGTTCAACTTCTCTCTCACCCTCATCAGCATTTCCCGGACTTTGTCAGAATGTCTTTTCTGAATTTCTAAACAGTCAGTTCGGTAGTTTGTTGTAGACCTGTTGCTTAACAACATCAACAATTGATTGTTCATGTGGTGAAGATTTAGTTCCATCCATCCCTCTAGGAACCGTGGAGGCCAATGTTGATTACCGTTGTATTTATTCCCATTTTGACGACCGTGGTCGGACCACCAGATCGACATTCGCACACGCATTCATACACTACTGACAACTTGGGAGCGCCAATTAGCCTATTCTGCACGACTTTGGCCCGAGTACCTGGAGAAAACTCCATGCACACAGATCCCGAGGCAGGAATCGAACCCAGACCTTGGAAATGCAAGGCGACAGTGCTAACCACTTTTCATTAAAATGAAATAGAATTCAGTTCAACATATTCCCCGGACTGTGCTTACAAAAAAAAAAAAATAATAAAATAAAATAAAATCCCGACAATCCTGAGCCCTAAAAACAAAAGGCTCAGATTTTTTAGGGATACATGCTCTGACAAACAGCGCCAAGATTGTACATCAATGAGTGTTTAGTTCTTCATGTTTTTACTCTTCACATACGGGTAGATGGTGGGAAGGGTTTAGTGGGTTGGGTCTCTGAAAAGTGAAAATAATAAAATCTTTTGATTAATTTAAGATTTCTAAGATTAAGACTGTGTTATATGTATTTGTTGTTTGTTATGTATAGTAAACCACTTTTGCAGACAGCAGGTGTGACAATGCACAACATGTTGTTGTTTATTAATATACTCAGCATTGTAGTCTTTGGCAAATCGCTCAGTTATAAGTGGAGTAACACACTCCAGACTGTGACTACATGAACAATAATACCCCACGCCGGTCCTCCTCATCGTGTCGCATCACACCAGCCTGGGGCGTGGATTATAACTCTAGCATGCTTTGAGAAATTCACGCAACACCTTTTCATCCTGATCGAATGATTATGACGGATCTGTACTGGTTATTGATCTCTGACGTCATTAGGTGACTTCCTGAGCGTGCACTAGCCATTTACACCCCCGCGAGGAAAAAAAACGGACAACGCTGACTTCCACACCTGTGTGTGTGTGAGAGAGAGAACAGGTGGTGATGAGGTGTGAGTGTGTGTAAGGATCTATTCCTGCCATGCTTCCAAGTAACGCGTAACCAAGGAAGTGTACGTGTGTGTGCGAAATCAATTAGATGAAAGCAATGGAAACTCTTTAATGTACACTGTACCCGTGACGCCACGAAATATAAAACGGGACGGGATATTTAAAGAAAGACTTGTTTACGAGCTTTAGAATGTGTGTTCAGTGTTAGAAGGCAGACAGTGTTAAGGTGATAAACACACTAACACCCAGTTGCTGGGGGGGGGGCACCGTTACCGATAGCGTTTCGGCTAGCAGCCCAGCTAACGGCGTCCCCGCACCGCGCACTTACGGCGAATTCGCACCCCGAAGGCAGGGATATTTAACGCGTTAAACACCAGTTCTCCGTGACATCGCGTCGTCTTACCTGCTGCTCTCGCCGTTAACGCTTTCTCTTCCCGCTACATTCTTGAGCTGGGAGCGAAGCGCCAAGCCGCCGCAGCCCCGCTGTCGCAAAACGTCGCGAATCCCCGCAGTTAAATCATTTGAGCTGCTGATTTCAGGCTGTACACGCTCACTGCTCCCGTTAACCATGTACATTTAGTGAAAATATTCTCAAAGAGCCGCTTGTCTCCTTTATCCGAAGCGCTTTCTTTCACACCCGTGTTCTTGAAAAAAAAAAACCGCCCACTTTTTTTTCTGCATTGGCGAATAGTTCACGCACTGGCATTAGGTGCTGTTCATGGCGCATCTGTTACGTCACCGCACCCGCCATATTGGAAAGGACCAGATTAAGGGTGTGTTCATACTTCTAGTTCTCAGTTCTTTTGTTTCGGCATTCACCTCCATATATTTCAAGAAAGGCAGGTCACTTATTTGCAGGAAAAACAACAATAAAGCATCCTGAGACATTCATGTGTGGGCTCACTCTTAACTTTGCCTAAGAACACAGCCATGAATAAGGAACAGTACAAAGCCATCCCCCCATAGCAACTTCTCCCAACAATAAGTGGCTCGAGGAACAAAACATTGAAATTTTCGGTATATGGCCAGGAAACTCCTCAGACCTTAATCCCATTGACAACTTGTGGTTAATCCTCAGGAGGTGGGTGGACAACAAAAACCCACAAATACTCCAAGCATTGATTATACAAGAATGGCCTGCCATCAGTCAGGATGTGGCCAAGAAGGTGCCTGGGCGAATTTCAGAAGTCTTGAAATCAAGGGTAAAATTAAGATAAGAACTGCATCTTGGAACTGGTCGGATGCAAGGAAAAATGTTTGCAAATGCATTTTTCTGGGTTTTGCAAATGGCTAAGATAAAAGTCACACACCTTAAGATTTCATTCAATCACCTTTAGCTTTGATTACAGTACACAATGTGGTGGCCAGTTCGTGTGTGAATTTTTTTCTTCATGATTCCAAAATCACACAATTTCTGGAATATGGCCATGGAATCAGGTAAAAAAAAAACTCCACAGCTATGATAACCTGGTCATTCAGGTCATCAGCTAACTTCATTTTATTGCCACATAACATTGCTGACCACCTGAAGCAACTCTCTGATGCACTCATCACACTAGAATAGGGTCAATCTGAACTCATCACACCACATGAACTTTTCCATTACTCCAAAGTCCAAACTTCATGATCCCTAGATCAGTCTCATTAAAAATTGGTTTTCTTATGACCACACAGCTGTTTAGTCACAATCCTGAGAATTCTAATCACATTTTATGTTTATGAAAATTATCCCATTTTCACTATTATACATAGCTGTGGTTTTTACTGTTGATTTTTAAGGATGCAACTTCATTTGTTTAAGTGATCTTTGATCATGATTTTTTTTTTCTTCAAGTTGCCAGCATTTTGTGGTCAATATACACACACGCAGGCATGTATACTAAAGGTTACCCGCAGCTTTGCCCACTTGCAGATCTTGATGACTGTGTGCTCCCATTACCGGTGGGTTCAACTCGCTGCTGCTCCTCACGCTGCTCCAATATTTCATCAGTATGCTGCCTACTGTTGCATTCGGTGTGGAATGCCTGTGACTGCCCACATTATAACATAAATGTTGATGATGATGATGCTTATTGTCACATTCAGGAAGGACCACAGAGGTTCCCCGCGGAGTCAGATCAACTCGCTGCCGCTCCTCACGCCGCTCCAATGTTTCGGCAGCCTTTACTTTCGCCTGGCTTATGCGCCATCGATATAGATACTCTGCAGTCTGATCCAGGGTTTTATTTGCTCATTGTATTCGCCGTCAGACAATGTCCAGCTCACTGTTGCCGTTGCCTACGGTTACAGATGGCGAGGAATGGCTGTGACACGATCACAGTATGAATGTATAAATGTATATGTATAAAGTATAATACTTTATGTGCAAACACCTCAAACACAGACCACCAAAGGTTTTTGTACGAAAGATAGATAGATAGATACATAGACAGATATATAAATAGATTGAGTACTTTACTACAGCAAATGGAAATGCATTATTATGTATATATTAAGCACTAGACAAACTGGCAAAAGAAATCAAACATGTAAACTACAAGTTAAAGTGTAAACATTACTTAACCCTATTATAAAGTAGTGCTGCCTTAAAGTCAGTTGTACAACAGTTATAATATATAAAACCCTCTCTAACTAAAACACACGTGCTACTAGAAATTTAAACTTTCTTAAAGTAATTATTTTTCCTCTTTTAAAAAAAAAAAAATCCAAACGTTGTTTACTGTGCCAGAGTTATGAGAGAAAATCTTAGTTAGTATTCTACCTGTAATTAAAACCCCTGACTTTGCTCTCTCCAATATGGCGACACGATTGCGGCATCTACGGTGTCTTGTCTACGCAGTGAGCTGGTCAGACATCCAATCGGTGAGCTGTTTGTATTAACCAATCCTAGCAAAAGGGGGCGGGATGTTCCTAAAAACGGGTCGGCGTTGTAACCATGGTATAATACCTACCTTCAGGTTTACTCGGCTCGGTTTGCAACGCGCATGCGTAAGTATTTCCACGCACGACACATGCGTTCTACGCGCCATGTGAAAGCGTTTGGAAGAGAGGCTGGATTTCACAACTTTATTATGGAATACATACACGTACATAAATGTACATACACTATATGGACAAAAGTATTTAGTATTTATAGCCTGTTACTTATCAAATCCAGGTATTTCAATCGCAAATCCCCATGAAGGGCAATCTTAGTGCTTCAGTATACCAAGATACCTTGGACAATGCTAGGCTTGTGGCAACAGTTTGGTGAAGGTCCGTTTCTACTCCATTATCACTATAAAGACATGGTTGGTTTGATGAGTTTGGTGTGGAACGACTTGACTGGCCTGTACAGAGCCCTGACCTCAACCCTACTGAGCATCTTTGGGTGAACTGGAATGAAGATTGCGAGCTCTTATTCAAAGCCTATAAATACAGAAATCACTGGGTTTAATTAGCTATTATTTGACATATAAAACAAACCTACCATTAATACACAAAATACATGTGGAGAGATTTCTCCCTTATATGGGAGTAAGGGTAATCTGATTTTAAAATAATTTTATTAACTCGTCTATCTTTATGTCACATAAATTCAGTAAAACTATTATGGATGAGAAGCCAGGGTCTGTTTGCTTTTTGAAAAGCAAAAATATGAATGAATAGCAGGGCTGAAATGGGATGAGACCAACATAAAGCACATTCTCAAACCGGCCCAGCAGAGGACGTACTTTCTGCACCAATTGAGGAACTACAGACTGCCACGGGAGCTGTTGATACAGTTCTATACTGCATTGTCTATACTATACCATAGTATATTTTACCATACTATACTGACATTGAATCTGTCCTGTGCACATCTGATTTGGAGCAGCCATAAAACAGGACAGGACAGAAACACAGCAGAAAAAAATATAAGCCATTGGTATTTTCCTGCCCACTCCCCATGACTTGTACTCTACAAGAGCCAGGAAACAAGCAGAAAGAAAAATCACTACACGCCCCTCACACAATGGACAGTTTTTTTTTCACCTCCTCTCTTCTGGCAGGCGCTACAGAAACCTGTACACCAAAACTATTAGACGCAGGAACAGTTTCTTTCCTGAGGTGATCACCCTCATAAACAGTTGATGTTAATTGTGCAAACTGCTGTATAAAAGCACCAATGTGCTTTTTTTACATGACAGAAAACAAGAGCTGGACCAAAAACACAGTCGCTACAGTGGTAAGGGCTCAGCAACAGATGTGCTTCATGAGGCTGCTCTCTCATCCAGGCCTACAGAGGACATATAAAGAGCATCTTCACTTGTGGCACTATGATCTGGTTTGGAAACCCCACCCAGGCAGAACCGATGGCTCTCCAAAGACACAGAGGTTGCAGAGAGGATCATTGGATCTGACAAAGCTGCAGGAAAAAAAGCACAAAGTATACTCAGGGGCGCAAACCATCCAGCTCACTCCCTGCTCATACACAAACGCACAACAACAAAAAAACAAGGGAAAAAAAAGCATGTCTGCCTCAACTCCAAGTTTGTTTCTCGTCATATAGAGACCTGCTGCTATAATCAGTGTACATGTATTTGGTATGAAGAAACCTAAGTTACTATCCTTCACCTGTTTATTATCAAAGAACAAATGTGCAATTAAACCTTAAAAACAAAGTGCAATTTGAAAAGTTCGACATCTGGGAATGATGTTAAGAAATATACCATAGTACATTATGTTTCTACAATGTTATAGTCTGATATATTAAATTCTTCTGCATTTAATACAAAAGGTATTTAATTCCTTACGCATGTATTATATATACTGTATATTCTACTTTTATCTTTCTTGAGTCAGTGAAAAAAAAAAAGTTTATGCACAAAAAAATCCAATGCACTCATACAGTTAGTTGGTATGTTTTGTACAAACAGTATTTAAAAAATCTCTTGAATATCTTTTACAAACACCCATACCATGCACACACACTTTATGTAAAATGCTGTCCTGTTAATACTTGTGTTGTATACTTCCTGTATATAGCCTGTATACAGTGCCTTGTCTATGAACATAAAAAAAGAAACCGTCAGGAATCAAATTTCTTCTGTGCGTCAACCTCATTCTAATTTTGTGTAATTAAAGCTGATATCTTCAACATGCCACAGATCTTTAAACTCTTTGAAATCTCTACCAAGAACTGTGTTTCACCAGTTAACTAAGAAAAAGTTAGCTTTAGCACGTTGGTGCTATAACAAAACCAAAAATACAAATTGTTATTGACTGAATATTTTTTTTCTTTTTTTCAATTCAAGGAAATAATTTTATTTGAAAACCAAACAAACAAACAAATACAGTACTATAATTGAAAAAAAAAAATAAAACTATGCACCAATCCAGATATCTATTCCAGATATCCATTTATACATGAATGAATACATTTTATGTATTCATTTGAATAAGATCTGCTGAGAAATGTTAGTTATCAATGCATACCAGTCCGATCATCATATACAACTGTAACATTGTAGTTGTAGTGATGACTAAACCAGTGATTGCTTGAGCAAATAAACAGGGAATGTTTATTCAAATTGATACATACACTCACACACAGACAAAAAGTAAAAAAGACATGATTACATGTACTGTACTTGATCAGTCTCTATTGTAATACTTGTATAGCATGCAGTGAATATTAGGCATTGCCTGCTGGAAATGTACTGTAAATATTGGTTTAGTTAGATGACGAGGTAAATGCATGTAAAAAGCAAAAGCAGAAGAGGCGGTATTTTTGTATAGTACAGTGATTGTGTTCCATTCTGTTGCTGTTGCACAGTTAATGCTGATAAAACTGATTTTGTCATGTTGCTTTACAGGGGAACAAAGGTGCATGAATTGATGCTTTTCACAACATAGCAAAACATCCAGACTGTCATATCAAGTTAGGGGAAAAAAAGCATCAAGTGCTCTTTCAAATAGCAGATGCCAGCAGGGTAATCAATGAACAGGGTGGAGGAAAAACCTCCTTCCTTTTTTCCTTAAGCATTATTGGATGCTCTTTATAGCACTTAAAACAACAGGGAATGAAAGTGATCAAGGCCAGTCTATCCAACTCGACATATTTAAAGTGCCCGAAGATGTTGCTGTCTTTGCAGAATTCAAGGCCTCAAATATAAAATGCTACTCCTCAAACAGTTAGTAACTCAATAAACAAACAAAAAAAATGAATATGCACCAATAAAAAGTCAGAAGTCACAGTCTACTTTATGACAACGATCAACATTTACAATACTAGCTGAATACTAGCTGAATAAATGCTAGTGTATGGTCATTATCTGAAATGTTCAAGCGAGAAAAATCAAGTCCTTGGGTGAAACAGTACTAATGCGAGAAGCAGGGAAAGCAGGACAGAGCTTCCAGAGGGTGTAAGATAACACCGGAGCATTTAAACACGAACGCCACTCGTTCCGGCTTATATTTCGATCTGCTGTTTTAGAGTAAGGCAGGTTCCGCTGGAGAACTACAACTAACAGCGAAGTACACTGATGTAAAGAGGCAGACATCATGCGTACAGCTTTGCAGATCTGGTTTGAATGCACAATGTAGAACATGAAGGTTATCTCTCTGTAGTAAACTTGTCTTGTAGACATTGCAGTTCAAAGCAATCACAAGTGCATGCTTTAGGGCTAACGTGGCCCGTAGGCCTCTACTATGTCTCCTTGTCCCATATCGATAGGAAACTTCTGGCTGTCGTAGCCTGAGAAGCTGTTACCGCTGTTAAAATCTCCAGAATCAGCACCCTCCTCATTATATTCATCTTCTGACTGCTTGATGTCAGGATCGAACTGATCGGGGATGTGAGTGGGAACGCTGTCGAAAGGGCTGGAGGGGTTTGAAAAATCTGGATCGCAGGTCTCCAGCAGAGGGGTCTGACCGATAGACGTCACCTCGGTCACATCCGCGTGCTCGGGCACATGAACAACATGATCAGAGTTCACCATTCCCTGTAGGAGACACGGTGGAATCAATTACCTCACATGATTAAGGCATAGTTGGTATCTGCATTACAGGAAAATCAATAAACTATATTACTCGAACATGGTTTTCATATATTTAACTTGACAAATGTTTATCAATTCACTCACCGCTAAAAACAGAAATTTACAAGGTACAAATATTTGTATCAATATCCTGAAGGTTTAAATAAAGTATTTTCAAATAGTAAAAAGCTTACCAGGAGCTTGGAGATTATTGTGCTTTGAGAATCTGGCCGAGTCAGTTTTATGTAAACCACGACTGCCAATATGATTAAGAACAGAAGGGCACCCCCAGAACACAGCAAAATGGTCACAAGCACTGGCCAATCTGTAAAAAAAAAAAAAAAATGAAAGATTACCAAAAACAACTAAAACAACTCTAATTTCAACAGGTTTGTTTAATATGTCAAATTTCATTAAAGTTCCAATACTTTATTATTTCTTCAGTAAAAATAATGGGTATGAAATGAATGACTTTTTGGTGTGTTGTTAGAAAACACTTCCAATTATTTTCCTCTAACAGAACCATGTGTTTTTTCTTCATATTCGTGTGGGGTCTTTTTCTGATGGAGCAGGTTGATGAATCTTACCCGGTTGATGAATCTTACCCGTGTCATTAGGACGGACATTGCTGCACACCTCTTCTGTAGTTTCAGCCGATATGCCATCAACGTATCCTCGGACATATATAGGCATGCATTTCCCGTAAAGACTTTCAGTTAGGGGGAAATCCCCTGTGCATTCCTCATCTTCGTTACAATTAAAGTTGCTCTTTGTCTGTAAAATCGATTAAAAAATGTAAATATGGATTATTTAGTAGGAAAGAGCTGCAAAGTGTACACACAGTCAGAAACTTATTTTCCTTTTTATGCTTCTGAGGTGATAAATAAATACAGCGGAACCTTGGATTATGAGCATAATTCGTTCTGGAAGCAGGTTTGTATTTCAAAACACTCGTAAACCAAATTGAATTTTCCCATTAGAAATAATACATAAAAATTATTAATACAATATATAAAGTAAAAATAAAACAAATTAACCAGCACTTTACCTAAATAAATAAATAAATCCCGATAGGTAAGATTGTGGTCGCAATATCCAAATACATTTTCCTTCAGCCAGATCTCCTGAGTGCTCAAAATAAAATGGAGAGGATTGATCAAACCATTTGGCATTTATGAAGGTTTAATTGGGACCTGACACAAAATCCACATAGGAAATTAATAAACTAATAAAACACTTTTATACAAAATGGATTAGTAGGTGTTTTTGTGGCAAACAGCCATCCTGATCTTAGTTTTGAAAATGAACACACTAGCACTAATGGTTCCTGGGAAATACAGCAAAGACCAAACCAAAACAAAGAGCAAAACAGTCACTTTCTCTTTCAAGTGAGTACAAGATATCACGGTGCATTCTTTGTGAGGCAGCGAGAGCCATGCTAAAACAATCAAGGTAAACCACTCCTGCACCAATAACATAAACGCACAACCCCGCCCCACCAGGAAACAAACAAACAAACAAAAAAAAAGATCAAGCTCATATCACAAGAACCCTATAGGCTATGAAGGAGCCTTTTCAGCATTTTCCCCTCTAAATAATTTACTCTTCAAAGTAAGGAACAAATTAATGAGTATTTATATTCTTTCATTAATTTGTTCCTTACTTTGAAGCCCAGATAAAATGGGGGGGTAGCATCAGGAAGGGCATCTAGCATAAAACCTGTGCCAAGCTTATACGTGCAAAGTCCATTTTTTACATATCTGTACATTTAATACTAATTTCCATAATTTTCTTATGATACTGTGAAGCTGCTTTGCAACAATTAACAATGTTTAAAGCCCTATATAAATAAAATTAAACTGAATTTAAAAGTATGCCTATATTCAAAGGACGATTGCAAGATCATAAAAGCTGGATCCTCTATGCAGGGTTTTTTTTGCCTGAAGCCCTGGAGAAGTCATGAAAAATAGCAAAAATTTGTTCAGAAAAAAAGTTTACAAACTCTGACTTACTGATGTTTACAGCTGCACACAAAATGGTCCTTGTTAAGTTAAATAAAAAAAATATATACTCTTCAATAATAAATAATTAAAGAGCACTTTTAGCATCCACAGGGGGCAGCAGAGAAATTTATTTTGTTTCACATAAAAGACTTAAAATTAGTGATGGGAAGTTTGAATCATTTTAGTGACTCGGTTCTTTGAATCTCGTTCATCAAAATGAACTAATCTTTTTTTGAGTCATTTAGTTCATTTCGTCCTTTTGACCAGAAATAAAATACATTTTCAATAAACATACACCCAACACGTCTCACATACACAAATTTCGGCTATAGTTCCAGTAATGAAAATATGATAATATGGAAGACTAATTGTGGAGAACCATTTAATTCTGTTTCCTATGTACTGCACTGCATAGCGTCTATGGTAGTTACGTGACAAAAAAAACCCCGAATGATTCGGACCAAAGACTCGAAGGTAACGACTCATTTCTGTTTCGTGTACATAACCTACGGAGGTTTTGCGATGCTTTGCGCATGACCCCTCAGTAGAAAATTAAGGAATCGCTATCCGAGACTACTCGTTCTTTTTTTTGGGGGGGGGGGATTTTCCCCCCGATTTTCTCCCTAATTTAGTCGTGTCCAATTCCTCCCCGTCACTAGGGGGCTCCCACATTAAGGCTACTACTACCACTCAGCCGGGAGGGCCGAAGGTGGTTCCTCCTAACCACGTGACGTCAGCCGACCGCATCTTTTCGAACTGCTCACTCACGCACCATTGGGGGCGGTGTAACACACTCGGAGGACAGCGCTATCCACTCCCTCCGTTGCGCGAGCTCACAGACGCCCTGACTGGCTGTAGAGCCGTGATTAATATGGGAGCACCAAGTACCTCTCATCCCTCCCCTCTGAGAGAGCTCGGCCAATCAGCTCTCTCTAGACCTCCAGCTGCGAGAGGTTACAGCATCACCCGGGATTCGAACTAGCGAATCGTTCATGAACAACCCATCACTACTTAAAATATGTTCCTGCTGTCCAAAAACACACAACAGTGGATTATCATTACCACAAAAACAAATGTGAAGTACGTAACAGCTTTAATGAAGACATTTTGGTAACAGATCTGCTTTTGGATCTAATCAAATTATGAAAAGCAGATGAACAAGCGGAACACATTCTGACAAACACAAACATTGCATTGCATTTCATCTATCCTGTTTTTTTTCTTCCAGATTTTCTCTCTAATTTATTCGTAAATTTAGGCCGAAAACTATTACGTGTTTCCTCCGAATCACGTGACGCCAGCCGTGATTAATGTGGGAGCACTAAGTACCTCTCATCCCTCCCCTCTCAGGGGGTTTGGCCAATCAGCTCTCTCTAGACCACCGGCTGCGAGAGGTTTCAGCATCACCCGGGAATCGAATTCGCAATCTCCGGGTGATAGGGCGAGCACTTTACCACTGCGCCACTCGGAGGCCCATCTATCCTGTTTTTAAAACAACTTTAGTTTTTAAACATACACCGATCTCTACACTGGATGAGACATTTGGGAATCTGCGCACAGTCAATAACGCACACTAAAGGCTGACAGTTAAACCGTTCGAGACATTTCAAGTCTGATAACAACCACAACAGATTTAAAAACAGGTTAAAAAGCCTAAACCCCTGTTTGTGTAATGTGAGAGCATTCACTCTATTAACAGGTGTGCGAGATGCTACAACTGCTAGAGTACAGGTTTGGAGGTCTGGTATGCTCGCACAAGCCAAGTGCAATTTGCTTTCATATCACAAGCCACACTGATCAAACTCATTTTATCTTGTGCTGATGTGGATGCGTCTGTCCTCTGAAACAGAATGCATGTGCACATGAATACGTCTCGATCTCACATCATAGACATGTGTAAGGACTCATTTGTTTTAAATAACGGATGCACTTGGGATTTTGTTCTGCAGGATGTCAAGCACTTATTCTGGCAGTAAGCTTCCAGTCCTGACTGCTCATGCCAGAGGCAAAAAGTTACATGAATTCTGATCTCAATGTCCCATTTACTGTCATTTAAGTCACATGACAAAGTATCAGTATCTTAAAAGTAATTCCGATCTAGGACCATATAAGAAAGAGACTCAGATCCAACCTGATAAACATCAAATTTGTGTGTTCACACAGTACTTAAAAAAATCAGATCTGTCACATCAGGGATATAAATAAATAAATAAATAAATAAATAAATAAAAATAGTTTTTGAGTCACTTCATGCAGCTAACGTGAACATATCTGTTTAGAACTGTGTCAGACTGTTTAAAGAATCCTGTTGTTCTTTAAAAATAATGTGATCTTACCCCATTAAAAAGAACAATGTATATAAACATGTCTTCCAGGGATGAAAAGTTATGGACATTAAAGGGATGAGAAAAGGAGAAGTGAACTCTGCGTTGAAGGACGGAAAGCTTTATCACTGGGAAGTCCATCATGCCTAGAATAGATAAAGACATTCAAACAATGCAGAATGAGTAAACTAGAAGGAAAGAATATATCAAAAATAGCAAAAAACTGTAACAACACAACACTTATAACTTGAGCTAAAAATAAGTTAGTAAGAACAACTTCATTTCAGTTTTAGGTTTAGTGTACAATAGTGTCTTTATATAAAGTATAGAGTCAAAAGAATTGTTATTTGTATTTGTATTTGTAATTTGATTGGTTTTAACCCACATGTCTGGTCAGATGGCAGGTTTTCATTGTAGGTGAAGGCAACACCTTGGGATGAACTGCTGAGTTCTGATCCTTTCGCTTGAGCTTCCACTGTTACATAATAACTATCCTCAATTTTCTGAGTGTATTCACTGATATCCAGGTAGGTCTGATTGGTGAGTAGATTCTTGGGTTCACTGTAAGTAACCAGACCAAAACAACAGTGTAAGGAGCATTTTCCGTTATGAATGATATCCTAATTGTTTAAAATGTTTCATTTACGTCATAGGATTCGATTTGTTTATATTTATAAGATCAAGACACATATCTCTTATTATACAACAGTTAGTTTCAACTGAGCAATCTGATCAGAGAAGAAGGTATTCCAAGAGTTTATGAGGGATGGCAACAGCACTGGGACATTTAACCATATACATAATCCTGCGTACCAGGTCTTTTAATAAGTTAATGAGGCGAAAGCAGCTGCCTGCCAAAACAACAGACAAAACCATGAACTGTGTTCTTTTATTTATGGCTATAAACCTAACGAGCTTACAACACAAGGCTGAATTCCAAATCGCTTTCCAGAGACACTTGGTGAGTGGGACAAGGGATTGTACACGCAATTGCACTAATTTTCCATTTGAATCATGGAACCCGGAATTCCATTAAGCTCCATTAATTGGCTCCATTAATTAATATTCTAAAGTGAAATAATCAAATGTCCAGCACCTCCATCTTTTATTTTCCTAAACTTTTGACATTCTACGAGTAAAAAGTTTTAAACTACTTTCACTGCTGTTAATTACACTGTTGTTACAAATCATACAAATCATAAACTGTTGATAAATGATTTTGGGGAAACGTTGTATTGAAGCAATATCACACTCGAGGTTGTGCTGTACTCGAGTTGCGCCCATGTGCCTATACGACTGCATCACAGTCATCCTGATGTTTATCACATCAGCACTCCCTCTTGTGTGATATTGTTAAATTAGTATTATTACTAAAACTGTTTAATAAATCACTTAAAATTACAGATATTTGGAATGTTTTTCTTTTGTATTATAAAACTGTATCGCTTTCTACATAACCCCAATATCGTTCCATGGCTTATCAAGTTTTTTAAATTTCTCTGGAAAAAAAAAAATACAAAATTGTCTCACACTCAGGTTTTCATCTAACTCACCCTGGATAAACTAGATATAGCACTGAAATTTGCAAAAAAAAAAAAAAAGTAAAAAATACAGAGGTTTTGCGTTTCCATTATAAAGAGACATTACTGTATCTTACAGTGTGTAAGGATGGATTTGTTCTATTTACATTACTAAAACCATCTTGATGTGTTCTTTAAGATTTGTAAGAAAAAAACTATTGGATGCATAGCAATATCAGAAGCTACACAGTATAATAATTTTATGCGGTAACACCTCTGAAATATAAAAATGTATCAAATAATTATTTCATGAATTGAAAAAATATAAACAAAATATTATAATATAATATAATATATTATATATTATAATATAAATAAAATATTTATAATAAACAGTTAATAAAACAAAGTGCCTCAAATATTCATAGTTAGAATAAAAAATATCCATAGTTAGGCACAGATTAAAGTTTAGCCAAATGTAATCTAATTAAATTTAATTAAATTTAATACTCCATTAACTAGCCTACCTTGCATATCCATTGATTGTTATGTTGAATATAGGCTGTAAACCAGGTAAACTGTAGTTCCAGTACAACACATTTTTAAAATTGTGGCATGTCACACTGATATTAGTCGGGGCAGGAATTGTGGAAAGAACACCTGTGAAAACAGGGAAAAAAAGAAAAGAAAAATAAAGTAGTACATAAACATTACAGGCATTTATATTTTACATTACTGACAAAAAAAACCTCAACAATAAATATCTGGCTATTTACAATAAAACAGATCAAGCAAGTTTAAGCACACTGTAAAAAAAAAACGGTAAATTTTACGGTAAAAAACTGGCAGCTGTGGTTACCAGAATTTTAGCGTAAAAAATACGGTAACACCGTTATTGCACTGTAAAAAAACAAAACGTAAATTTTACGATAAAAAAACGGCAGCTGTGGTTGCCACAAGTTCACTGTAAAAAATACGGTAGCAATGTTCTACGGGATCACACTCATTATGCTGCATATTTTACAGATTTTAATTGCTCTTTTTTTTTAGAGCCTGGCGGGGAATCAAACTCACACCTTGGCGGTGCAAGGCAACAGTGCTAACCACTACACTACCATGCTTGCTACATAAGTGTTGTCGTTGTTGGAGTGCAAGTGAGGGGACGTGGGGAAACCGAGGAAGTCCAACAACGACAACAGTTGCCTAACAAGCATGGTAGTGTAGTGGTTAGCACGGTCGCCTTGCACCTCCAGGGTCTGGGTTTGATTCCTGGTCAGGCTCGAAAAAAAGGACAATTAAAATCTGTAAAATATGCAGCATAATGAGTGCAATCCCATAGAACCAAAAACATTGATACCGTATTTTTCACAGTAAACTTCTGGCAACCACAGCTGTCATTTTTTTATCGTAAAATTTACGCTTTGTTTTTTTTACAGTGCAATAACGGTGCTACTGTATTTTTTACGGTAAAATTCTGGTAACCACAGCTGCCAGTTTTTTACCGTAAAATTTACCGATTTACGCACCGTTTTTTTTACAGTGCACCTTACTAAGATGTTTTATGTTTTTTCCCTTTAATTTGCCCCCTGTACAGAAAACAAGAAATATATTGGTTTTGATACAGTTCGTTTTTTTAGCCAATTTACAGAGACATGATTCAGAAATAGTAATTTCCTGATTGTCATATGCAACATGGATTCCC
>JAAGKR010003006.1:23975-61505 GCA_011419295.1 Clarias macrocephalus
AAATTTTACGATAAAAAAACGGCAGCTGTGGTTGCCACAAGTTCACTGTAAAAAATACGGTAGCAATGTTCTACGGGATCACACTCATTATGCTGCATGTTTTACAGATTTTAATTGCTCTTTTTTTTTAGAGCCTGGCGGGGAATCAAACTCAGACCTTGGCGGTGCAAGGCAACAGTGCTAACCACTACACTACCATGCTTGCTACATAAGTGTTGTCGTTATTGATACCGTATTTTTCACAGTAAACTTCTGGCAACCACAGCTGTCATTTTTTTATCGTAAAATTTACGCTTTGTTTTTTTTACAGTGCAATAACGGTGCTACTGTATTTTTTACGGTAAAATTCTGGTAACCACAGCTGCCAGTTTTTTACCGTAAAATTTACCGATTTACGCACCGTTTTTTTTTACAGTGCACCTTACTAAGATGTTTTATGTTTTTTCCCTTTAATTTGCCCCCTGTACAGAAAACAAGAAATATATTGGTTTTGATACAGTTCGTTTTTTTAGCCAATTTACAGAGACATGATTCAGAAATAGTAATTTCCTGATTGTCATATGCAACATGGATTCCCTGGTAAAGACATCTCAAAGCTTGTCAATTTCAATACGCGTCTCAATTGCAACCTGTTCAGAAATGGGCTTCTGACATCCATGACTTGAAGCTGGGATTATGTTTCAGTGGAAAAACTTTCACTTCTGCATAGCAGTTTGACATTCGTGAAAATTTGTGACATTTAAAAAAAAAATCGAAATAAAAAAATAAAAAGGGTATGGGGGGAAGAGAAAGTTACAGGAATACACAGGAATAACGAGTGTGTGTTTTGTAAATTACTTTCAAATATCATTTATCTAAATTCTCCACCTAAACTGCTTAATGTCAGTGTGTTGTTAGTTCTTAGATTAGTTATAGTCTGATAAGATCTACACAGGATGCCACCCTCTAGAAACAAGAACTTAATGTTCACTGCAGAGTGTTTTTTTTCCTCAATCAAATAAGAAATACGTAATTAAATTTTCTCGTGTCTCTTGTGGTGATTTTGCGGTGACACTTTTAATTACGACATGACAATAATTCATAACTCTAGTCTGTAGACAGCTCTGTGTAAACATTAAGCTTGCTTGGATGGATTCATGAGGAACTAACAAGTTCCTAACAAGTGAGTCATGAAGACCAGTACAGGCGATCTAATATTCTTTTCATTTACAAGTTAAAATTTAACCCCCCCTCGAGTAATAATCATGTTGTATAATCGTGTAAAAATGAACGTAGCTTATGATCGTCCAGTGTTGGTGTCTTCAAGGGCCTAACCCTTGTGCAATAAAGAAATAAAGATGAGGAACAAAACAGGAAGTTGGTGGTCATGTGTTATAAGGTGTTGAAACACCAATCGTATTTTTAATCGACAACTTTTGTAAACGTATGTGGTTCAAATCCTGACGTCATTGAGGTCAAAGATGCAGGTCAAAGTCTTTCGAATTAACAGTAATATGAATTAACAGCATATTATAATGCTTGACTTCTTCGCTGAGAAGAATCTTTTTCCGATGAGAATACAGAGACTTTTTCAAAAGGAAGTGGCAAAAAAAAAAAAAACTGTACGGTTCTTGTTGCCACACATTGCTCTACGTCGAACAAGAGGAAGTCAAAACACCACAAAACTGTTGTAATAGACATTTTTTCCCCATTCTTCAGCTGTTTTTGCTCTTGCTGTACTGTACGTACGCAGACCACAGCATGTACCTACAAAAAACTACAGGCCAAAAAAAAAAAGACAAATCTAAAGCCAGCCCTGGTTCCCGTAGAGGCTGGGCGCTAAATAAATATCTAAATATTAACTAGCTAACAACGTCAGCACTGACTAACCAGCAATGGCTTTTCACATCTGTGGAAATAGAGCTGTGTTTAATCACAGTGTATGACCACATTAAAAAAATATTTCCCGTATCTTGCCATCTTCTGGTGAATTTTATGCAATAAAATTTCATACTCCTGTGGTTTATCCAGCAAATCATACAACAGCAACGTCTGTTTCTCCTTACAGGCACGGTGACTGCACTGAAAAGCATTCGGCTCTGTAATCCAATTCCACTTTAGGGAATCGCTCAATGTAAACTAGTGCCAAAGTGGGACATGTGGGAAAAATTTCTGAAATTTAAATATCAGAATAACTGCATGGGCTTTAAGAAGTCGCATTTACTGCTTTGTGCATGTTGTTGAACTTTCGGCTGCGTTTAAGGACATGAAAATATTAATGAATTTATCAATTAAATTGGTATTTGAAAAGACAAGAAAAAAAGTCAATAAATTACATTAACCGAACCTTGAGTCTAAAAATCAGATTTTCCAAGGTCACTCTCAAGTGTTTTTGATTTAATCAAAAAGAAGGATTAATGTTCAGAAACTTAAATTAAGATTTTCTTGGGTACAAAGGGTATCATTAGGAAGTTAGTGTAAGGCCATATTAATTGTTTTAGTTGAAACTGCATGGATTATTATATTCTGCACTAAATGTGTAACACAGGGAGCAATTTATGAAATTCTTCCATATTACAATGCTTACTGGCACAGTATTCAATCATTGCAAAGGAACACAGTGGACCAAATCATCTAAGCTACTTCTTGGGAAAAAAAAAAGAAGAAAAAAAAAAAAAGAGTTGCTCAACACCAGCTTACTTTCTATTGCGTTAGAGTGTATAACAATAGTCAGGGGATCAACTACCTTTAAAAGCAGACCACTGGGTAAAGTATATTATAGACGGATAAAGCACTGAGGTTTACTGGCTGATTTATTATAAGCAGCTAAATTCTACACGTTTTGTAAGACATGAGTAAGTATGGTTAGGTTTAAAATAAAGATAAATGTGTGAACTGCTTGGTCTGCCGGCTGTGCTTTACAAAAGGAGTGTCAGAATGTTCCGTGTTTATTAATAGCAAAAGACAGAGTATTTAAATCATTCGCTAAGCACCTTGTGTCACCTACATCTGTTATATTAAAGAACATAAACCATTTTAATATCTCCTGGTGAAATCTGGGAGAACAAAGATGAAAGTTGTATGGATACTGTAACTGTCCAGAGATGAAACAAAAAGTGTTGAGTGTGAAGTATTTCACAAACATTGAAATGCAGTAGGTTGGCACGGTGGCGTAGTGCTTGGCACTGTAGGCTTGCACCTCCATGATCAAGAATTTGAGTCCTGCCTATGTTTGTGAGTCTTCTCCATGCTTGGAGGGTCCCCCCCACCCCACAGATCCAAACACCTGTAGATTAAACCAATTGGTGATTCCAAATTGTCCAGTGTGTGAGAATACGTATTTGAGAGTGACGCTGTACAGAATAAGCGGTATAGCAAATGAGTAAGTGAAACTGTATGAGTGAGTACTGTGTAATTTCCTAAGCTGTGAATCATAGGTAAAATGCTGATTCAATTCTAATTTATGGTTTCGGTCAGTTTTATTTTTCAATTCAATGCAATTCAATAGCAGTAACGTTTATTACTTGATTTGTCTCAAGCAGCCATATTTCTTACAGGTTTTGAAGTATAAACTACTGAAGTTATCTATAATGCTTTGAAATTTTGTGTAACCTTTTGCTTTTTTTTTTTAGGTTTCGTACAAAGCGATTTTCTTTACTCCTGTATAGTAGGTGGATGTATTGCATCAACTGTCCATAAAATCTAAAGTATACAAATATTATCAAAGGTAATAATCAATGATATTCTTGCCAAATATGTAAGGTAGAAACAGTTTGCATTTTCTGCAAACACAAAATTTATCGATTTTATTTAACATTTCTATGTTTATCCAGGTAATTTTAAAAAAGTAACTCAATTCTGGATCGAAAACTGACTGATCAATTCAACTAATTGAACTGACTAACAAAAGATTTTTTATTTATTTTTTATGGATCATTTGCATAATCCATTAATTCGCATAGCTTCACTCCTCATAATAAAAAAAGATTTACTCCACAGTTTGAGGTTTTGTGTGATTATAAAATATACAGCAAGACAATTTTATGTACGAAAATTAACATTTTGATTCAATGGCCAAGTTGGCGCATAGAAAGACCAATTTTTACCAACCAAAATATCAAGCTAAATTGTGTTATTTGTATCACATACATATGCCTTTCAGTACATTTTATTACAATATATAGATATAAGACATTATTTTGAAAGCAAACTGAAAGAGGAAGTCAGTAAAATTTGAAGCAAAATTAGTTTTACTGACTAACGATTAATTAACATATAAAGACACATAAGGGGTTCTTGCTGCAGTTATGGTCACGAATGCTTTCTAGCTTTATATTTATTTCAGATGACAAATGAATTGTTTTGTTTTCTTTTTCGGCATACTGGAGACGCTCGGAACAGCTCATCGCCATTGCCTCATTATCACACTGTAGCCAGCCTCTCAAAACCACCATTTCTCACTAAACTTTGTTAGCATGTCGTTCCGCTGCGTTGTCCTCCTTTTCCAGCCAAGAAGCTGGCTGACTTCTTGTAAGTATCACCACATACTAGCTAGCTACTTAGTTAGCCTGAGGTTAACACTAGCTTGCAGCAGACAACTTGCAGCCAGGTGACTCCAGCGTAGAGCAAACAGATGTGGTGTGGTGGCTGGCATGTTTGCATTAGTGTGAGGTTCTGTGCGTCGGCCCACACCCACTCACAAAGCTCCAATGTGCAGACAGCAGACGAGAAAGAAGCTGCAGCTTGACCAAGATGGAAACTTAATTACATGACTATTTCAGTATAAATATTTTCCTGCGATGTGGCGGATGGCCCTCTGGGAGTTACTCGCCAAATGGAAATTATATATATTTTGTAATCACTCAATGTTTAGGGAAAAAAAAGGATAATTTTGTAAATTGCATTTCTAAAACATATACATGTTACATTTTATATAAATGTAAAACGGTACATTAGTTTGCATTTAAAGGCAATTGGTGACAGACCTTAACAAGCTGTTGGTCTTGGCTAACTGAAAGGAAACTTGGCCCGACGTAAGAGCTGAGAACTGAAACAATGGAATGGATTATATAATTTCTCCAAGAAGAAATCCCAACAAGGGAAATGGCTAAAGAGAAACAATCATGTGGGTGTGGGTGACTGTGTAAAAATGATATTCATTGTTGAATCACAAATCTGCACTGGCCAAGGAGATGATTCTTGTTTGGTGCCGTTTTTATAAAACATATAAAGTTGTAGGAAGTTGAGTGTCTAAAGAAAGCAATCAAATTTCCCCATTTGTTTATGATATGAGTGTTGCAGGTCAGGTAAAGGACCAGGCGAGACATTATGACACAGGTGGACAGAAAAATTTGGACACTTTCCTCATTCAGGTAAAAGAAATGATTTTTCAGGATGATAATGTGTGTTACTACAGAGCAAAGTACATGCTTTTTTTTTTAAAAGAAAGAAACTCAATGATATAACCAGCAACAGTCCAGATATATATAAAAAAATACATAAATAAATATTGCAACGCTGATCTGTTAGCCAGTAATTAAAAACCAGTTTGATGGTGAACATACAGTAGTTTTTCATTACCTCAAAGGCTTTAAACCAAAGAAGCCCAACAAAGTAAAGACTTTTTTTTTTTTTTTTTGATGATGATGATGAATCTATCCTTATCCTGGCATGAAGTTATTATATGCCGGTAATTACATTACATCATACGTTTGAAGTATGATTCAGAAAGCCAGACAATTCAACCGTTAAAAAAAAAAATACTATGTCTCATCTTTCATCTGTTTAGAAAACCTGCCTGAGGATGCTGTAGGTGTGGTTATTTTGCTACCGACTGGTCGTATTTGTGTGGGAAAGTGTCTTCAGAACGATTCCACATGCTCATAAACATCACAATCTTTAAGCAACATGAAAAATCAAGTTGAAGAGGGTTACAACAATACTAAAGCACTGTTTTAAGTAGGACTGTTTTACACTGTGGAACAAAAATTACAATAATATATTTAAAATCATGAACACATCCCCCTACCAACTGGTCTCCTAAATACTCCAGATGACTATAAACTAGACTACCTGCTTAGGTAAGATAAGTGTTTTTTTTTTGTAGTTGCCTTATTGGTTTTGTTACAGTCAGCCATGTTTAACTCTCCTGTTCTTGTAGAGTACAAAAACAGCGTCATTTTAGGATCATGAAATTTAAACTTCTTCTTCTTTTTTTTTTTTTAATGACCTCTTCTTTAAATGTGATGACAGCATTTTAAAGTGTCTACAAAAAAACAAAACAAATTAATTAGATTTTAAATATTGCAACTTGCTGTGTTATAAAATACTAAGTAAACCGATTTTGCTTAACTTCTCTTTACTCATTTAATGGAAAACAGCAATGTTTTGCAGTCAAAATAATGTACCTGTCTTGAACAACATATTGAGGTCTTAATCATCACGAGGTAAACAACAACAATAATAAATAATAATAATAATAAAAAGCAATCACAGGAAGCAGCGGTTTAACCTACGCTTGCCTTCTTTTTCTAACCACAAGCACCCCTGGTGCGTTTTCTTGTAAACCTTATAGAGCAATGTTCACTGTGGTTTAGAAGTGTGAAAAAAAAATCCCATGCTGTAAAAAAAAAAAAAAACAGCAAAGTCAACTCGTTTGTTTGCACTGTATCTGGGGCATCTATAAAACAATACACTGTACACGTGACTGAACAAGTGCTTAACTTACACAATGAATAAACAGAAGCTAAAAGGAAGTTAAAATTTTAGTGAGAAAGTCAGAATCGTCTTATTTTTTATTTGTTTGAAATAACCATTGGGATTTTAAATCGCTCAGTTTGACTCAACAAGATCGCACGAGCCCAAATATGAACTTAACACAAGGGAAAAAAGTTTTTTTTTCAGCACATTTGACGGAATGTCTTTTTAAAACATTTAGCATCATTATTGAGGCCTACTAAAAGAATAAAGTAGATATTGCTGTCTGAATCGTTATTATCCATTCCTTCAAGCACAAAGAAAATGCGTTGAATGTAAGGAAATGAAACAGGTTCGTACATGCTATGCATTTGAAAGTTCACACTTCAACGCTGCATTCCGGCGGTAATTCACATTGGTTGTCTGCCAAGATACCAAACGATAAGATAAGCCTTCCCTCTTTCCTGGAACCTTATATCACATGACCCCACCCACGGAGTCATTATGTGAACACTCAACAACTGAGCCAAGACTGAATTACATTACGAATCCATAACCATCCTAAAGGACTAACACTGTTACACTGTTATGACAGTTTGGGAGTCATAACATAACTTTGGGAGCTTGCTGCTAGATTTGTCAACTTTTTAGCCTCCGGTTCCTCCCAAGTTAAACTTAAGTTAAGCCCTTATTTGTCACATACAAACATACATTACAGCACAGTGAAATTCCTTCTTCGCTTATCCCAGTGTAACTAGGGTCAGAGCTCAGTGCCTTAGCCCTCTGAGCCACCACCGCCCCTATTCTTCATTCCATATAATAGCCTAGATACAATACAATAGCCTAGAGAGCAAACTGAGCAATGCTGCATCACATGGAAGCATAACAAGCTTGGTGGAAAGTGTTGTCTATCCTCTTCCATAAACATGAGCTCGCAGACACCCACAATTTACTAGTGTTACTGTAACTGACAGGGAGAGAATGTATGCCATTAGTCCCACCCAAAGAGCACAAGCAGTTTAGCTTGTGCTTCCTCCTCAAACAATCCAATACCCTGGTAGCCATCTGTCACTCAAACAACCCAATCCCCTGATCGGCGTCATCTTTTCCAACAACCAATCCCCAATCAGCATTATCTTTTACAACAACCAATACCCAATGAGCGTTATCCTTTACAACTCCCAGTCCCCAATCAGTGTTATCCATTACAACTACCAATCCCCAATCAGCGTGATCCTTTACAACTACCAATCCCCAATCAGCATGATCCTTTACAACTACCAATCCCCACTCAGCGTGATCCTTTACAACTACCAATCCCCAATCAGCATGATCCTTTACAACTACCAATCCCCAATCAGCGTGATCCTTTACAACTACCAATCCCCAATCAGCGTGATCCTTTACAACTACCAATCCCCAATCAGCGTGATCCTTTACAACTACCAATCCCCAATCAGCGTGATCCTTTACAACTACCAATCCCCAATCAGCGTGATCCTTTACAACTACCAATCCCCACTCAGCGTGATCCTTTACAACTACCAATCCCCAATCAGCGTGATCCTTTACAACTACCAATCCCCAATGAGCGTGATCCTTTACAACTACCAATCCCCAATCAGCGTGATCCTTTACAACTACCAATCCCCACTCAGCGTTATCCTTTACCAATACTACCAACTACCACAACTACCAATACCTGAGGACCCTTGTTTTTCTAATACCCAATCCCAGATCACTGCCGTTTTTCCCCCTATAACAACCACTCACTGATTGAAATGAGGATCTCCTCACTTCCAGACACTAACAGAAGAAAAAAAAATTGGGATGAAACCAAACAATTTCTTTGTGTATTATACTAACAAAGACGATATAATGTATTTGTTTTATTCTGACGAACTCGTCTTCAATCTGAAGCGTCACTATTTCTTCTTTCTGAATACTAATTTCATGCAAATGTTCTTAACAACTCAACGAGTTTAGCACATGGCGTTTGTTGAGCTTGAATGAGCTCCTTTCTCCTGATAAACACTCGGTAACTCTGTACACTGCCTGACCGAGTAAAGACTAACGATAGAGAATTACAGTAGAAACATTTGAGCACAGGCAGGACCATCTACGGGAACTAACAAGCTTTTACAGTTTATGGTAATTTATGTTAGCTCCCTGTTGAACACTATTATTATTACTCTGTACAAGGCCTAAGCTTGATCAGGCCTAGCGGACATTTTCCCTATTTCACAGACACAGCGCTTCACCAAACTCAAAAGCGAGTCTGTAACCTTCGCGGTTTCTGGATTTTAACATCGCAAATGCGTGGTTGTGTGTTAAACAGGGATAGCGCAGTATTAAACCTTAAATATGAATGCTGCCGTAATAACAACAGCTCGGATGTGATTAACGTTACAGCTTCTATTTGACTAATATAATAACGCGACACTTCACTTATATAGTAAGCTTTTATATCGATTATATCTTTACATTTTAGCCTGTATCGCGTTCTGAGCTAACGTTAAACGACGACACACGCAGCAAATTCATGGTAGAATTATGGTTATATTTTAGACTGCTACTGTCACTGTAGTCTCTCTTTCTCTCTCTCTAGTGTTGAGTTACCAGGCTGTCGCTAACAACTACAACAAACGAATGGTAACATATACATGTTTTACATATGATATAGAAAAAAAGTACAACTAACTAACTAGTTCAGGGTTTAAACGAATGAGACATGATTACTCACCAGGAGAGATTAACAGGCAGAGAGGTAACAGGAAACTGCTGAATCTCAGCAACATTTTATCTCGGATATGTTATATTTATTTATTATTAAACGAAGAAATATATCAAGGTTTGCCTAGTTGTTTATCCACTTCTGGGAAACATTTTTTCTTGCCATCTGTTTTACTAAATCTCACTTCTCCGCAACGAAGCTGCTTTAACACCAGACCTTTGGTGAATTTCCCCTTAAACTCCACGGACTTCCCAAACCAACTCGGTTCAATCACAACTTAGTTCCTGGTTCTCTATATAGGCGCCCTAAACAGTGTCTCAAACAAAGCAAGCACGCTCCATCCGGCACGCACGCGTTTAGGACACAGTCGGTTTCTCAGTTTTTTTTTTCTTCTCTTTTTCACAGCGCGTGCGGTTCTCACAGACTGTAGTCGAACGTTATTATCTCTCGTGCGCGAGCACAGGCGCGGGACAGAAGGCGCCCGTGCGAGGTCGGATAAGGACGACCGCGCGCGCTCAGAGCTACAGGGTTTCAGACGTAGGCAGGGCGGAGTTCCTGAAAAACATAGACGTGTCTCTGTTTCCCGACTTGAACTGGCCCGTTTTTTTCCTTGAGCGGTACTAAGGAAAGCCGTTAAATCCTGCTGCATTCTCCTGCATTTTATTTTAAACACGTCATGTTTAAATGCAGGAAATCATAACCACTTCTTATCTCAAAGAATCACATTTTTTGCAATAGATATAGGCTTCCTAATAAAACTAGAAGTAAGTTGTAAGCCTGATAACAGTGTGCTGGGTCAACTTACAGTTCACTTCTAAGTGCTATTTAGTAGTTGATCTATTACAAAAATGTGCACGCGTGTTTTGCATATTTGTCACATTTATATGATTCAGATCCTCACAAGACTTAGTGGAGGAGCTGGGGTACACCCTGGACTGGGTGCCAATCCATTGTAGGGCACACACATTCACAACTTCACACACTCGTTAACACACTACGGGCAATTTGGGAAAGCCATTTAGCCTAATCTGCTAAATTAATCTTTGGACTGTGGGAGGAAACCAAAGTACAGTACCTGGAGGAAACCCACCAAGCACATGATGATCATGCACACAAAAGTGCTCACCACGAAGCCACCGTGCCACTTTACAGCTCATTTCCTTTTTAATTAAATATAGATTTTTAACAATACCAAAACAACGGAGCCACATCCATATACAATTAACACCCACAGCAGACATTCAAACACAAACAATATTTTTTTATTATAAAAGAGTAACAAAGGAAAAGCCAAAGGGCAAGATAGTCCATCTAAAGAAAACATATGAGAAAGAAAAAAAAATGGAACAAAGAAAGTCAGAACAAGGGTCTTGATTGTCCAAGTAAATTCCACAACGGGGCGCATATCTGCCTGAACAGTTCAGATTTGTTCTGAAAGGTTTTTTCAAGGGGGGAAGTTTAGCCACTTGTGCCAAACAAACCTTTAGAGTTGGTGCATGAGATGATGAGCGTCAGATAAGTATACATTTCTGTGCCAGATAAATTATGACATTTAATAAACTGTTAGAAGAAAATGAAAACACAAATATCCATTACAAAAATGTGCTCTCAAATTAGAAATGCTGCTTACTATACTGTGAAAAAGAATTTGTCCCTTTCTGATTTGTATAACTTTTTTGCTTATTTGTCACATGTAATGTATATAGATCATCAAAAAAAATTTATATTACACAAAGACAATAACCAAATTAAATACAAAATGCCGTTTTTAAATATTGATTTCATTTATTAATGAAAAATACCTGTGCAAACCTGTACTCTGCACTCTGTCAGATAGGTTCTATTTAAGTGATTTCTTGTTGAAACATGTCTGGCAGTAATCAGGCATGGGTGTGGCATGGTGGTGGTAGTGGGGGGGGGGGTATTAGTAAGTACATAATAAGTACACTGGGCCAGGTAGGTTTAGACAGCATTTTATTTCTTAATAAATGGAATCATCATTAAAAAAAAATACAGCACTATATCTCAAAGAGGGCATGTTTCTAATGGATAAACTTCTAAATAACACTGAAATCTAAATATAACAGATTTCTACTTGGTCTGCCTCCAACCTGCACTGAATTTACAAAAAACAGACATATACTGCACAGGTGCAGTTAACCTACCGTGTTTGCCAAAGGTATTGAGACAAAAGTGAATCAAGATGTTTAAGAATCAAGATGTTGTCCAGGAACAATGCTTCTAGTTTTGAGTTTCTTGTCATTTCTTGGAATGAAAAGTCCCCTTCGTCTTCAGTGTTCTCAAATCCTTATACACTGGTGCTGGTGTCATGGATTAAACAATTAATTTTCTCATTTTGAGTTTGTTTCTAGTCCCCTACTACAAAAAAAATTACCAAACAAATATACAACTATTAGAAACAACTGTAAACAATCCTCCTGGCTAATCTCACTCACTAGAACAAAATCTCACTTTGGTACATTAATATTTAAACTCTATTTGCATCTCCCTGTAACTAATTTACAATTAAGTTAATATCCGGTTAAGTGATAATGTTACCTACAGTACAAGCACATCTGCACAACAGAGTATTATGTCAATAAAGACCTAGGAACCTAACTGAATTTTCAACTTGAATCCCTTTTGGTTTCATAACTGTACTTAGGGTTTCTCAATTTAGGTCATCTTTCAGTTTGAGGTTTAAACATAACTCTATTCTCAGAGCTTTAGTTTAATTTAAGAAATGTCATATAACATTAAAAAAAGGAAGAAGTAAAACAAACAACTACTGTAAGCAGTAAAATAAAAATAAAAAATAGCTCTTTTGAAATTAATGCAGAAAATATTTAATCAAAAGGCCAAAATCTAGCACCCTGAGAGAGAGAAAAACCATTGGCTGAGTTGTGATCATGTCAAAATGCAAAGAGCATGCGTACTACTTGTATTTCAAAACCTTAAGTTAAACGTATTTAAAAATTTAGCTCGTCTTGCAAAACACTCGCAGACCATGATACTCACAATCCAAGGTTTCACTGTATTGAGCAATTAAATCACAATTAAAATAAATAAGAATTAGTTGACATATTGTATATGAGGATATTGTAGAACCATAACAATAAACATATTTATTTATTTATTGCTTTTCCTTTTAACAATATTTTGTTTATTTTTAACAGGAATATAACTGAGTAAACATGTAGTGTTTCAATGCACACTTTATAAACCCCTTATAAACCCCTATACCACCCATCGCACCCCTCCCTGACTCCAAGCCAGCTTTACATGTTTACGAAAGGCTAGACGACAGGCATTTAAAGAAGGGAAGAAAAGAAATGAAAAAACATGGTGGTGGACGTCTGGGTTAAACTATAATTGTATATGACAAACCGAAGGAAGGGTCCCCAACATCTGTTGAAATTTCCAGTCTGAATCACGGCTTAAGTACTGAATAGTTTACAGGCACAAACAGGACATAATATCTCTGAGCCACTGGGTGTGAGTGGGTGATGTGGCATCCTTCCACTTGAATAAAAAAAAACAAACACCTGGCTAGAAGACTATAAACGCTGTTTAGCGTTTTTCCTCTCCACTGATGCCCAAAAGATTGCATTTCAACATGTATGACAAGGTTTTAAAAACATCCCTCCAGAATTTTTCCAAATTTAGGCATGTCCAGTACATATGAATAAGAGACGCCTCTCTGTTTTTACATTTATCACAGCAGGGATCGACATCTGGGTAGACATGAGAAAGCTTAAGTTTGGAGAAATGAGCCCTGTGTACAACCTGTAATAAACTGTAATAAAGAGTGGCGGACGCATAAGGAGGTTGAGTTTACAAGCTTGAGAACTCAGTTCCAAGTATCATCTGACAGTGTCAAATTTAGGTCTTTCTCCCAAGCAGTTTAAATTTTGACTCAAAGAGGTGTGACTCAAACCCATAAATAGTGGATATTAGGCCTTTACGCAACAGGGACAAACAGAGGAGATTATCTATAATATTTGCATCAGGAGCCTCAGGGAAATTATTGGGTATTGGAGAGCTAATGAAGTGTCTTATTTGCAAATATCTAAAAAAAAGTGAGAATGGGATAGGTGAAACCTTGTACTATCTGAACTGAGCCCAAACTCTCAAGATATGCCTAATAACTGAATTATCGATTGATGTAATTGAGGGGATGGGGAATGCAGATCCAAGGAGTGCAGAGACGGAGAGGTTTTTGACAGAGTTTTTCCCCATTTCCACCCAGGCAGGCCGATTAGGTTGGTTATGAAAATATGCTCAAAAGATGACACATCGAATGTTTGCTGCCCAGTAGTAAAAACAAAAATTGGGTAGAGCCATGCCACTGTCTCTTTTAGATCTTTGAAGTAGGTACTTGTTCAATCGAGGATGTTTGCTTTTCCAAAGATAAAATGATATAATTGAATCCAATGCACCAAAGTAAGATCTGGGAATAAAAACAGGTACAGACTGAAAAAGATCAAAAATTTTTTGAAGAATACTCATTTTAATGGCATTAATGCGGCCCACCAGGACGGACATGAACAGTGGTGACCATTGCCCCAAGTCCTTTTTTGTTTGGTTCAACAACTTAATACATTTCTTTTAAAAAAGTGTTCATGTTTCCTTGTAACTGTAATACCAAGATAGGTAAACTGATTTTGAAAGGAAAGTGGTGCATTTCTGTTGTTAGTGCTGCACTAATTAGCAGAAAAAGTTTACTTTTGTGCAAATTAAATTTATATCCTGAAAAATAGCTCAATTCACTGAGCAAAAACAGCAAAGATGGCAGGGAGGTGATTGGATTTGATATAAAAAGTAGAAAATAATCTGCATAAAGGGCGACTTTATGTTCTTCTCTCTGCCTCCAAATATCTCTGCAACTACGGAATGCGATTGCTAGTCGCTCAATGGCAAGGTTAAAGAGTAATGGGCTAAGAGGACACCCCTGAAAGCTAAATGGTTGAGATTGCTGAGAATTCATCAGAACTGAAGCAATAGAGCTTGAATATAATAATTTGATCCAAGTGATAAAACTTAAACACTTAAACGCTTAAAATTTGTCTTTTTTTAAAGCCTTAAATAAATACTCTCATCCCACACTGCCAAAAGCCTTTTCAGCATCCAAAGAAAGAACACACTCAGAGTTCCCCTCTGACGGTGTGTACAAGATGTCCATAAGGCTTCAAAGGTTAAAATAAGAATAGCGATTTTTGACAAAACCAGCCTGGTCCTCAGATATAATTGAGGGTAGAACATTCTCTAATCTACGAGCTAAGACTTTAGCAAGGATTTTAACATCCACATTAAGAAGAGAAATTGCTCTACTCTTTTGGGTCTTTATCCCTCTTTTTTATAAGGGTGATAGAAGCCTCATTAAGTGAAGCAGGCAGCTTACCTTGCTTAAAAGAATCAGATAGAAAACAAAGCTAGTTGTGATGCAATGTATGAGGAGAATGTTTAAAAAAAAAAAAAAAAAACTCTGCAGGGGACTTACCAGATTGCAATGATGAGATAGCTCTGGATAAGAGCATCTGCCAAGTGCCTAAATCTGCCAAATGCCTGAAATTATTTCCTCTTGTGATATGGCCTCTTCTAATCTTAATCTAGAATCAGGAGACAGTATTGGGATATCTAGTTGAGTCAGGACATTTTCAACAGAACTATGATCCTTTGGGAACTATATAGAGGTATATAATCGAGGATAAAAATTCCTGAATGCATCAATAATATTAGAGTGGTCGGTAGTGATGGTACTATCCTCCATCCGAATTTTTGTGATGTGTTGTGGGCTCTAAATATTCTAAACTGATTAGCTAAAAGTTTGGCCGGATTTGTCACCATGAATGTAAAATTGGCTCCTACGTTCAATTACATGTGTTGAGATGAGTGCAAATTTAGTTCTACATGTTTTTTATACAGAGCTGGGTTTTTAAATAGACCATATTGCTCATCTATTTTTTTTATTTGGTTGATCAAATATTTTTCCCTTCTTTATATGCCTTCCTTTTCATATTTGTAGTGTACGAGATTATTTGTCCTCTTTCAGAGCATCCCAAATAGTTAAACATGACACTTCAAGTGTTTCATTTGTGTTTAAGAAAAAAAAAATCTGGTCTTCCATAAATGTAATAAAATCATCATCTATCAATAATGATGAATTAAAGCGCCAACGTCTTTTAATTTGAGGAAGATTAGGGAGGTTTATAGACATAACAACTGGAGCATGATCCGATATCACAATGCTCTGAAAAGCACAAGAATTAACCATTGGGATCAGTTGATTATCTATAAAGAAATAATCAATTCTGGAGAAAGTATGATGAACATGTGAGGAAAAGTACTATTCTCTCTTTTTTAAGAGAGATTTTAAGCTTAAATCTGGTAAAACAGAAAAAAAGATGTTCAAAGGAGGAAACATCATCATAATTAGGAGCATATAAATTAGCCAACACTACATTAGTATTGAATAATTTCCCTGAAACAATGATATAATGACCATGTATATCCGTAATAACATTATGGTGCTCAAAAGAGATGCTTGGGTTAATGTGAATTGAGACTCCCCTAGCTTTGGCTTGAAAGGTAGAGTGGTAGTGCTGCCCACCCCAACGTGACATAAGGTAAGAATGATCAGAACTGTGAATGTGAGTTATTTTGTAAAAAGGCAATTGCAGTGTTAAGTTGTTTAAGGTGTGAGAGCACCTTCCTTCTCTTGACCGGGTGGTTTAAACCTTTAACATTCCAGCTCACAAAGTTTAAAGAACTATTCATTCTGCTATCTCTGCTAACTCTAAATGCTTAACATAGATGTATGTGGGGTAGAGTATAAAGTTATTGTATCCTAAAGAGTACTCTACTCCATGTGGCTGCTAACCGGAAGTCACCCTATTTATTTCTTTATTTCTTTATTTTCAGACCCAATATTAAGTGCTTGTGTTCAGTGGTGGACTAGACATTATTGGAAATGTGATCTCAGACATGTCTGCTTAAAGGTTATCTAAGGTTTCCTTTCACCTTGCAAATATATGGCAGTAGATTGACTGGCAATTTCAGATTCACTTGTACCCTAATCAAGATAAGACGTTTACTGAAGAATGTCCTATGGTTTCTTCTCCCATTCTGAAGACGTGTGATGTAGGTTGACTGGCGTTTCCACATGCCCTAAGACTCATGTAGTACAATATTGAATACTGTCTCTATTGAAAGCACTGGCAACCTGCACCAATCAATACAAGATAACTGTTTCATACTCTGTTCATGTTTAATGTGCTTCAGATAAAGTCTTACTCTGTGTCAGCTTGCAGCTTGTAGCTCACTTTCAGGAACAACCATTAAAAAAAGAAGGAGTTCCTCTTCTGAGTTTTGATTCCTTTCATGTTTTCTAAACTCATTCCGCACTGTGGAGCTTCCCATTTCTCCTACTTGTCTGCTTTGTTAAAGTGTGTACAGTGTATGAATATAATTACCAGAGCTGGGCAATGTACATAAATCCTGAACTTGAGTAAATGTCGAGATTCACTGGCTCAAATACTAAGTAAGTAAAAGTAGAAGTCCTCCATTTACTTTTGTACTTGAGTAAAAGTGTCAAAAAAGGTATGAAAAGTACAGGGTTTGTATTGGCTCACAACGCATAGTAAATCTCTCTCTCTCTCTCTCTCTCCCTCTCTCTCTCTCTCTCTCTCTTTTCTGATTGTGAATGTGATGTTTTCATCGCTGTCTGCACGCTCTACTTCTGATTTCAACCACCTGTTTTGTTATTAGGGAGGGGAACGTACACAAGAACATATAATAGCAGGTGGCTGACTTCAAATACTATAGCGCAACGTGATAAGGTTCAATAGCACAATGCCATGCAGAAATGTACTTAAGTAGAACTACAAATATTTGATACTTTTGCGCAGAGTAAAAGTGAAAAGTATCCTCTGATAAACTTCTCAAGTAAAGTACAGATACAGATGTGTGAAATAGAGACTTAAGTGCAGTAATAATGTACATTGACATAGTTAACTCCCACTTCTGTTTATTACTCATGGCAGTTCAGTGTACGCCTTGTTTCGGCCTTTTGATTAAATATTTTCTGCATTGATCTCAGATTAGCTATTTAGTTGTTTGTTTTACCTTTTTGCTTTTCCGTTTTTGTAAAATGTTAGCAGAACAAGCCAAAGCACCTAATCATTTATTCTTAGATTAAACTAGAGGGCGTTAAAATGCTCTGAGAATAGCATTACGTTTAAATCTCAAACAGAAACAGTGACCTAAAGTGAGAAACCGTAAGTATTGTAATGAAACCAAAAGGTACCCAAGGTGAAGATTCAGTCAGGTTCCTAGGTCTTTATTGACATAATACTGTTGTACAGATGTGCTTGTACTGTAGGTAGCATTATCACTTAAATGGATATTAACATTTATGTAAATTCATTACAGGAAGATGCAAAGAGATTTCAATAATAATATATCAAAGTAAGATTTTGTTCTAATGAGTGGGATTATCCTGCTGGTTAGTGTAAATGACAAGCTCAGGCTTTCTAATAGTAGTTCCATATTTGCTTGGTAATTTTCCATAGTAGGAGGCGAAAAAATCAATTGTTTAACCCAAAACCCAATAACTGAAACAAGATCCAGTACAAGCCAGGGAAAGTAGAGGAAGTCTACAATATGGTGATGTGAATGTGTTGCTGACTGAATGCAGTTAAAGCAAGCAAGTGATATGCCTTCAAATGTCATGTGGCGTTTAGTTTTAATAAATTTTCATGAAGATTTATTTACATTTGTTTGGGAAAAAATGTGTGGTCTGTCACACACGTTTTAAGTTATTTAACACATCTAGTTTAAAATATCAGGAAGTGATAGCTGAAATCCCAATCTATTGTCTCATATTCCTCTTTTTATCTCAAATCGAAATGCCTTCGGTATACAAAACACTACAGAACTGGCATTGTCAATACTTTCAGTCATCTAACACTTTCAGATAAAACTGTATGTTAAAAAAAAGTATGATGACTAAATAGATTTAGTATTAAAATAGTACTTTTATTTTCCCTGAAGTGTGTATACATTTTTTAGATTTTTATTTTTGTCATAAAAATGTTTCATCTATTTATTTTCACTTAAAAAAAGAACATTTATTTTACACCTTGCCATCAGGAAGATTGTTAGCACAGTTAGCAGTGAGACAAAATTAACCATTTTCACTTAGAGCTGATCGCCGAAGAAACCGATACAGCGTCAAAACAATGAACAGTGGCGACATCTGTCGGTTAAATGCGTGTACTGTACCAAGACATGCACAACGCAATTCACTATGACTTCTATGTTTTCATTCAGTTAATTTCAGAGATCTGTTCTCTAAATGTGACTTGCAATTAGTTTTATGCAAATTAATTTGTACGACACACTGATACTACATACTGACATTATCAGCTGTAAGATGAAGTAAATATTCCAAGATATTCCAGGTTTTAGACTAGTATTCATATAAACACGTACACATATGCACACACACACACACACACACACACACACACACACACACACTCACTCACAGATATAGGCAATTTGTAAACGCCACTTAGTATAATCCACATGTCTTGAGACTTTGGGAGGGAACCAGAGTATCCAGAGGAAACCCACCAAGGCCCAGGAGAGATCTAAAGCTAAAGGCTAAACAAATTTGTTGTTTATTTAAATATTTTGTTAAATATGTCACTCTAATAGTTTCTGTGGTGCTTCAGGCATACTAAAAAATTGTAACTTAAATTAAAATTTTTTTTTTGATTTATCACCTTGTATAGTACCACATAGCACAATAACTATAATACTAAACATATTAGATTAAAATGAGATTGTCTAGCTGTTGAATTAATATTTTTGATCAATTATGCTTTATTGTAGGTGGCATAGTGGTTAGCACCGTGGCCTCATGCGTCTACCGTTGAGGTTTTGTTTCCCCACCTCTTGTCCGTTTGTGCGGAATTTACATGTACTTGGTGGATTTCTCCAGGGACTCCGGTTTTCTCCCACAGTCCAAATATATGCAGATTAGGCTAATTGGCGTTTCCAAATTGCCAGTAGCATGTTTGTGTGGGTCTGTGTGTGCTCTGCCATGGATTGGCACCCTGTCCAGGGTGTACGCTATCTCCTGCCCAAAGATCCTGGAATAGGCTCCAAGCCCATATGACCCTGTACATGATAAGCAGTATAGAAGGTGAATGAATGAAGATAAATGCTTTGTTGTCATTTTTTATATTGAAAATTTACACCATATTTACACCATATTTGAATTAAACCCTTCCACAGCTGTATGATGATGATGATGATGATGATGATGATATATTATTATTATTATTATTATATAAACTAATTAATAAATATGATTTTATTATTTTATGAAACACTTTTGAAGGTTTGGTTCTGCTAGTTAAATTTTTTTAAATTAAATAAATCTCAGTAATTCTCCACTAAGCCAGGCTGTAATGTATATGATCCGATAATTCATCACGCTAGCAGTTTCTTTCTCTTGTCCTTCTATTTACCATCAAGCTTCAGTTCTGTCAGAATCCGCAAGTGAGGTGGAAAGCAAAAAGCAAAAACAAACAAACAAACTAACTAACTAACTAATAAAGAAATAAAGAAATAAAGAAATAAAGAAATAAAAAGAGGGACGAGAGAAGGAAAAAAAAAAAAGAAACTTCACGGTTGCCTGCAATGATCCATTCCAACGCAGTATTTCTCAGAATTGACCTTCCCCCAAGTTCAACATATGTCAGGAGCACGGGGGTTGCTCAGTATTTAAAGCAGAAATTCTCACTCTGTAGACACAACTGCATTACTGCTGATATAGATATATAGATATGCATTTGTTCATGATTAATGTTTCTTCATATCAAAACAAGGAATCATGCTTGGTGTTTTCACAGCGTTATCTGATCTCATAGCTTTGGGAGTTCAGTGCTTTAAATCAAAACAAGAAGTCCGCCATTTGTTAGATTACACCACCTCCAACATTATCATGTGTTCTGGCTAAAAACCCAACTTTCAATTGTCATGCTCCACCCTTTCTGAGCCAAAATGAAACACTGTAAGTGCATATAACGGACCAAAAACTATAATGTTTTCCTGTAATCCAAAGACAAGTGCTGCTCTGGATGTCAGCGGATGTTTTAAATTATCCGCACTGATGTCATATTAGTGAGCGACTGCCTCGTGTTGTTCCATCCTTAGTTTAGGTTTTGCTGCTTGACTTGGCTGGTCATGCATAGCAAGATGCTGAGGACACTGTCTGTGGCTTTGGCAAGCACTGTGGATTCACTGCGGAGTCCAGTGAAAACTTTGAAACGTCCCACATTCCTCATCAGTCTCTTAAATCCTCAGCTTGGGAGAAGAACTCGTGCTGGATATTTCTGCACTGATGAGGCTTAGCAGGTAGTCTTTCTTTCTTTCTTTCTTTCTTTCTTTCTTTCTTTCTTTCTTTCTTTCTTTTTTCATCTTTTTCTCTCTTTTCCTCTCTCTGTCTCTCTCTTTTGATTTTGCATAACTAGCTGTTAACTGTAGCTTTACTTAATGTTGTGCTGTTTGTGTTAGAGAAGACAGGATGTCGCCCCAGCTGGATACTTCATCCTTAATGAGTGTCATATATCTCATATACTAAGTGTATGCTTTCTTCAGAGATAAGGGACCTTTTCAGCGTGTGGTTCTCTAAATATTGGTTTGGGCCGGAGTTAAAACAGGCTTCCATGTAACAAGATTTTGTTCGATTTTTACAAAGTTACGAAGGAGTTGTTATACTGTTAGGAAGATCATCACGATGGAATCTAAGCGGAATGGAATGACGTGAGTCAGAAAATTCGACACATGAGACAGGATACTCCCCTGTTAGTGCTGCCTCAGTTTTGGCCATACATATGTATATATAGCAGTTAAGATGATTTTGTGTGTGTGTGTGTGTGTGTCTATCTTACTTTCTTTCTTTCTGTCTGTGCGTTCGTGCATATTTATAATAGAGACCAAATCTTGAGAATGTCTTTGCACATGTGGTCCCAGCATGAGTCAAGGGGGAAAATGAGGGCAGCAGTGTGTGTTCTATCCACTGGATGTGGAACAAAATAAACAGCAGTTTGCTAAGCTGTGTTCATCTGGTTCGTTGCAAATAAAAAGCAGCCTGGTGAGTGTTCTGTTCATCAAAAGCGAGCCAGACCAAGTGAAATTCCACTTCCACCAACGAGATCATTTCCCATAACAGCAAAGGCTTTCTGTGACAAATAAAGACACTAGCGGAAGTCTTTGGGGCGAGTGGAATTTAGCCGAAAAACCACACACCATGCAACATATTATAATATATACACTACATCTATATGCCAGGTTTGCTGGATTAGTGTAAATGTAAAGGATTTTTTTTGCACCCAAATCAGGTAATTTATTGTTAGGAAATTCATTCATTATTTAGTGTTATTTATGGAATCAAGTGTAACAAAATAAACAATTCATTGATCCATTATCTATGTGGTCACGGGAAGACTGGAGCCTATCTCAGGGAACACAGGGCACGAGGCTGAATAAATAAACCCATCATACGGCACAAGCACAGGCACACTCACATACACACCCGATCATACGGACGATTTGGAAACACCAATCAACCTATGATGCATGACTTTGGACTGTGCAGAAGCAAGGAGGAGGAAAGCCACCACACAGATTTCACACATGCAAACCTGAGGCGAGATTCAAACCCCCAACTATGGATGTGTAAGGTGACAGGAAAAAAATCATTGGTGCTCTCCAGCCCTTTTTACATGAACCAGGAAACGGGCAGGAAAAATCAATAAAAAACATCACACCCTGGACAGAACATTTTTCACCTTCTACCTTCTGGTAGGTGTTACAAATCCCTGTACAGCAAAACCTCCAGGCACAGGAACCGTTTCTTTCTTCAGGCAATCACCCTCATAAACAGTTGAACTTGACTAGATGCATTCTGCTATACAAAAGTACCAACATGCTTCTTATAAACTTCTCAAATCCAACTGAACATTACTGCTATTTGCACTACTTATTGGCGGCATGGTGGCTTGGCACCTCCACGGTCCGGGTTATTATTATTATTCTCCCTGTGCTTTGGGGGTTTCCTTCGAGTGCTCCGGGTTCCTCCCACAGTGCAAAGACATTCTGATTAGACAAATGTGCATTCACAAAGAGTGTAAATATTGCCCAGAGTTCCTAGCACAGTCATAAAAATGGAAATAAATACAGTAGAATGGTCGCCATTGGCCCCCAACAGTCCCTAGTTGGACTACAGAGGTTCTTGGATGGATAGAGAGATGGAGCACTACTTGTTATATGGGATGCACACTGCAGTTACTTGCACCACCTTGTACACTCACTTTATGCATATTTTCTTGTACATCTGCTGAATATTTTTTCCGGCCAAGGTATGTCGCTGTGCCGGAGTACACTGCGTCATTCCCATGAACATTCGGTGAGTGGAATCCCTGATCCTTGAAAGTCGACACATAACTTGTCACCAACTTGTGGAAGAGACGCGTCTGTCTGTGTACACTTAAACATTTACAAACATCACTTACACATTACAGGAACTCGGTTGAGAGTTATTCCACATGTTTGAGATATGAATGGACTTTCTCCCTTCATGGTATACAAGCACTAGGGAAATGCTGGAATAAGTGCATTAGTGTAACCGGGGACTATATATAGAAATAAAGGCAGTTTTTACTCTCATAACTGTGTTCTGTAACTGTATTAAGCATGCATTTTAATCACAGTACTGACTTTCTTATCTGTGTTCTAATTATCATTTACAGAAGTCTCTACACTTGTGCCGGTCTCAGGTCATGCTGGCGGTCCACGGCAGTGGTCTTGTTTTCAACATCCCTACAAAAGTTCTCTTGTAATTCTCAGTAGAACGAAGCCATTTCAACCGGATTCATGCGACCTAACAGAAAGACATAACTCACAGGGGAACACAGTAGCAAGGCTGCGAAAATGTTGCTGATACCACAGATTTCTAGCTTTGTGACAATGACAGAGGTGAATCTTTTGGGGAATATGGGCTGTGTTGCGCTGTACTGTGTCCTGTCTCTGGTCATGCCGGCGATCCTGCATGCCGAGTTCACTCTGGCCAATGTGAGTGAGCACCACATCACCATCTGTACATGCATGCAGGACTTGGTAGCCTGTAGCCTTATCAACTCCAGTGAGTGTGTTTGTCACAACTACCCGTTCTCCATGCTGGAGCACAGCGACAGCCACAGCACAGTGACTTACAAGCATCTGACAGTGTGGTACACCTCGCCGCTCAACGTCGCCCGCCTGCTGAACAACTCAGAGGTCCGCCATCTGGCACTGGCCAAGTGCGACTCAACAAAAGCTACTTTGTTAACTGTTAAGTACTTTACAGTAAAGAGGCTGGAGAGGCTGTCTGTCTCATACCCTTTCTGGATGCCTGGGCAGAACCATGACATTGTGCTGGGTAGAGATGTCGGCATGCCTTACCACGAGGAGCCAAGGATAGCTGTTATTCACACGGACGTGTTGGTGGGGAAAGTTGATTTGAAAGCATACACAGTGAAAACCATAGTGGATGGCACTGGCCTGACTCCATTTCCTGACATCATTTTGCCTATGGATGAACTTCCAGATACGTCCAGCATATTTGTATCTTTCTTGTACTAAGTGTCAATTCAATGCAATGTTTCTAAGGAAGTGTTATTTTTAGTCATACATTTCCTGAGGAAATACTATCTAATTATACAAATACTGCAAAAAGGTTAAATCAAGGATTTTTAAGCATTATTTGGATTTTTTTTTAATCTGGGGGAACCCCCTAAAGAAATTAATATTTGTGGCTGACCAGGAAAAAATGGGGTCAAGTGAACTAAGAATGATTTATAATTTAATTTTTTTTATTTATTTGGTAATAACCTACGTGTAATCATAAAGCGCCTATAGCTCGATCACTCTAGTTGAGCATTTGTCTTGTAGCACACATATCTTCATTGTCCACATTATTAGGAACACCCATACCCAGAGGTGGGACATAATTGAGTACATTAATTTTGTACTTAAGTACATATTTCATGTATTGTACTTAACTTCAGCAGCTTTACTAGTGGATACTTTTTACTTTTGCTCCAGTAAATCCATCAATAAATACATGTACTTCTACTTAACTACAATTGTGCATGGCGCTGTGTTACCCAACCACAGTGGTATGCAGTATTTGAAATGGGAAATGTGTAACCTTGTGAGTGCTAAGTATTTTAGTACTTTTACTTAAGTCCACATGCAAATGGAAGACTTCTACTTTTACTTGAGTAATATTTGCCCTATTGGAATCTCTATTGTGTATTTTGCCCACCTCTTCCTGTACTCCTTTCAGTCATTCAATAACCAAGTCAGAAAATCATTGCTTTAGAGCAACACATCTAACATTAGAATGTGGCATGGAGGTTAGTTCCAGATGTGTTGGTTGAGTATTTCAAAAGCTTCTTATTTCCTGGGATATGATGCGAAACTTTCAATGCGACACTTTGCTGATGAGAGAGACCTTAAAAGAAATGCTAGACTTGTTTGATCTGACAGTCAAAAGTAAAAAAAAAAAAAAAAAAAGTCAAAAGTTAATCAATTAACCACTTTTTACAACCGCGATGAGCAGAAATGCAAATAATGTCAAAGCTTGATGGACTGTGACAGCAGAAGGCTCAATTGGGTTCCGCTTTTGAGATTCAGAAATAAGGATCTAAGGATACAATAAGCACAGACTCCATGAAGTCAGACAATTAAGAATGAAAAAAAAAAATGTTGCTTGTCTGAGGAACTGCTGTTTATGTTAAGATCTCTAGTTGGTAGGGTCAAAATTTGGAGCCACTAACATGAATGCATGGACCCAATCTGTCTGTGTCAATAATTCAGACTGGTGGGGAAGGTGGTTTAATGGTGTGAGGCACACACTAACTTTTTAATTAACTCCAATCCAGCCTTGGTTGAGTGCCACCTCCATTTAGAATATTCGTACTATCCATGTACTTCCTTTTAGGACCACAGTTTATGCACCTTATAATGACTACTTCCAGTGTGATAAAGAACCACAAGCAAAAGTCATGTCAGGCTGATTTCATGAATAGAGTTCAGTGTACTTAAGTGGTCTTCCCAGTCACCTGATCCAATTATGTACTTTTGGTATACTGTATGGCAGAATCTGAGATTTGCTAAGCAAATCTGCAGGGGAAAAAATGCAATAATCATGTGAGCTGATTATCTTAAAATCTTAAAGGAACAGTTTCAGAAGCTTTTGGGAACCATGCCATAAAGTATCTGGGGGTCTGGTATTAGTAGGGTGTTCCTAATAAAGTGCCAGTAGATCCTGACTTTCTGATATCAACTGTAAGACAAATCTAGGCTTATGATAACATACAGTTACTTACAGTAATTGCCTTACCAAAAAAGTGCTTTCTAATGCTTTCAGTAAAATACTCATTGAGTGTTCTATTCAAACCTGAGGGAGCATAATGAATAATCCCTTAAATACAAACTTTCATTTATTCGCTTATGGTACACTTTTTTGTTTATTTAATTGTCCAACAATCAGCTTCTGTTGTATGTCCATTCTGTTGAGATGCGTCATCCATACTTGTCCATTTTACTCTGTACAAATAAAAACTCTGAGTATACACTTGAAATAAATATGAAATCATAACTCTGTAGTTAACACGGATTATCATTGGTAAAGTTCAGAGATGATCATACCACCGACAGCAAAACGGGTACATACATGCAGTAACCTGAAATCCTTTGCAAAAGGTCCATAATACTGGGCAAATAAAGGAAAATTCTTGAACAATAGGGGCACGTTTAATTCTTCAGGTTAATCCTATACAGTACATTCCTGCTGATGTTTATACGAAAAGGGGATTCATTTGCTCTTTTCTTTTTATTCATACAAGATGCTGTATATATAGGTACTCCAGATTGAAACACTGTACAGCTGTGTAACAGACTCAGTCCACAAGGGGGAGGTATTGATTAATCCAGTATAGATTCCATATTAATGTAAGGTAAAATACAAAATAATAATAATGCAATAATATCAGAACAATTATTATTATTATTATTATTATTATTATTATTATTATTACAATTTTGTATCCTATTATATTATTTATTATAGTTAAGTTTTCTTTAATTTTTGTAGAAAACAAAGATATATTTTCATCATTTTTTTTAGAGAGTCTCTTTATCTATTATATTACAGAAAAATCAAAATGGCTCTACTTGACAACATTCTGTAGGTTAGGTTTAATCTAGGTCACGTACTGTATGGGTTTTATGTAGGAAGCTACATATCACAGGCAGTATATTTTAAGATAGCTTTAACATAGCAAAAAACTTTAATGGAGTTTTAATATATCTAAATATATTCCCATTCCTTAAAATGTTTTGTGTACCATCACAGACTGAAACGAAAAAAAGAAAAGAAAAAAAAAGTAGGTATTGTGTTTTGTTTAAAGCAGGTGTACAGATTTACCATCAAGTACACAGGCTGGTTTCTGTGAGCCCCGAGCAGGGGTCAAAGTGCCAGAGCCTCTGATCAAATTACTTTCAGCAAGGCAGATGTTGGCGTTTAAAATTAATAAAGTACTCTGGGAATTAGATGGAACCAGTTCAAAACACACATATTGCAATTAACAGAGCCCAATTAGCAACTCTAAACTTAGGGTTTTTTTCTTCTTTTTTTTTTTTTTTAACAAGCTTTTTAAATGTCTTGAGTAGAGAAGAAAAAATATGTGGCCTTTGTACGATAACACTGGACAGGTTGAGATGGTCATGCACACTTACTTACACATACACATATGATATGCGTGTAAGTATATTTATCAGTACAGTATATGCAAGTATATTCATAATGAACAGATAATACATTTTAACAGATAGAAATACAGATAGCATATAGATTCTCTGTCTTTGCAGAAGATTCAAGGCATCAGGCTGCTACTAAAAAGATGTGCAACTGGTGCAACCAAAAAAGTTAAGTAAGTAACAAATTTTTACTTTTCATGCATGTGAATTATCAGATAAGAAGCTTGAGGGACAAAGAAAAACCACATCGATGACCGTGAATGTTAATCACTGCTCAGTGTCATTACTACGCTCATTCTTTCATCCTTAGTAATTGCCTGGTCAGGATTTTAGTGGTTTAAAATAAGCATAATAAGTTGTTTATATTTGGGGGGAAAACTACATTAGTTATATATACTGAAGGCAGGGACAAGCAAGAATAATAACGGTATAATTTGTTAGATTAGTGTTTTCAGTTCCAGAGTTCATATTTTTAAAACAAAATTCCAGGTTAAATTTGAACACATATACGAATATATAAGACAGTAGTCGTTGCAGTGCCCCTTGTTTACATCTTGTATAGATGGATGCTACGCAGCTGGTACTTTGTGAAAAGCCGTTCTCTAGACTATTAGGGACTGATTGCTGGGTCACACAGTTGACCTCACTGAGTATGTGCCAGCCAACAGTAAGGCTTGTGAGGCATGGACAGGGAAAGGCTGGGCTCTCCAGTACCTTACACTAAATTGTGTGTGGGTTTTGCCATAAAGCTGTTGAAGTCTATAAAAAAATCAGCCTTTGATTTCCTCACCGGCAGTTTACCACCAAAAGCATTTTTATAATCAGGCTTTATTGTTCATTCGCTCCTTGAGGGAGATGCGCCCGTGTTCATTTTTTAAAAGGGCAAATCAACCATAATTCAGTTTATAAACTACGGGCAGGCCGCTGTGAATGCGTGGATGAATATTCATGAGCCTCCCTCAAGCTGCCACGGCGCCATGATTCATTAGGCATATGTAAATATCACTCACTTTAATTGCCCCTAAACTGACTCAACATAATGTTGTCATTAGCAAATTATTACTTATTTGTGAAACTAATGGTACAGTATGGCACCACGCTAAAGCCTCACATATATGATTGCAATTATGAGGGCCTTTTGCTCAGGCTGCTCGGCACACGGAGCCTCATGCACGCGTGATGGATTGTGGGTAAAGGCGGTGCAGTGGTAATAAGTGAGCTTAGCGAGGACACGTCGCTCTGTTGATGAGCCAACAATTAAACACACTGGCAGTTTGATGGGTTTAGAGACACGGCTTAGTTCCTCATCCCACCCCAACCATCACACATACAGCAAATCGGCAACATCCATCTCTCTCATGCCAGACTGCTACTGACATCAAGTTTCTCTGAAGCTGAAGATAAGCTGAATTTTTTTTTTTTTTTGTGACATGTTTTATGTAAATATATGCTAATATAATAATCTATAATACAGCTGGACAGAATTGTGTACTGCAATCATATTGCTGCATATGACAATTGTAAAATATCTCTTGCAGTAGAATACTGTTGAAACACTGCTGTTGTCTTCTTATTTTGGGCAAATTGATTTTTTTTTATCTTATGTATATATTAAAATTATAGATAAAATCACAACCATACTCTAATCACCATACACACAAATATATATAAAGTATCAAAAAAGTAATATTATATATATAATATTACTTTTTTGATCTAATCTATAGTTTTAATATTGCACCTTTAATATATAAAATTACATCACTACAACATAGTATATACAAATAATGATTGAGACTGAATGAATTGGTGAATTTTAACCAATTATTCAGCTACTTTAAATCTTATAATTTTCTTAAATATAAAACCCATATAAGTAAAGAATTAATATTTGGTTAAACAATTAAATAGACTGAATGTGAAAAAAATCATGACTTAATTACAAGTACATGTAAAAAAAACCCAAAGATTATTATTTTGTTATTTATTAATGATAAACCCACTGTGATTAAAGAAATTGTGTGAGGTGAAACAAAAACAACAGAAAATAAAAAATAGAAAAAGTAAACTTGCTAATTAAAATGATTACACTCTTGACTGTCTTTGAGACAGAAATAAAACGCATAACTTCTTGAACAGATGCTATAAATATGCATTAACTGTAGAATAAACAGAATAAAATGTTACACTAATGAAATATATTTTTCTTGTCGTTTTCTTTATTATAAGAAGTTGATACTCAGCCTGTATATTTAAGTTTAATGTTTTATACTTTCATAAAAATGAAAAAAAAATGCATACATTGAAGAAAAAAATATATTAAAAAAATATATTTTATATTTAAAAAAGTCCTTACTATTTAATATAAAGTCAGTCTAATTATTACACATGAATACATACACATTATAATCTTCATATATTTTTCATTTACACTTTTTATGTGATTTTAGAAATTCTCAATCGGTTGTGATCCAGCAACTTCCTAATAGTTATAGTTACTTTTAGTATTATCCCAGAACTGCTCAAATGGTCCATATCAACATTTTGAGTGTTTCTTTAGTTTCTGCAGTATGATAAGGGAGATCCAGCTCAGGATGTAATTAAGGACTCACTTCTTCTTGACACCCTCATTCTTGTCACAGGCTGCAAATAGGGCTGTTTAGTAGTCGGAGCATGCATGCCTAGGTTCATGGTAACAGCCCTGCTGCTGACCTCAACAGATCTCAAACCCATAATTGGTGGCAATTCAGAAGGGAATTCAGTCGGGCATTTGTGCGGGCAGTTTTGCACTTGATGAGGATGATGATGATGTTTCTTTCTTGGCCTCCCCCAACCATGCAGACTCTGGTCTCATCCCCAACCTTCCTATTATCCCATCCTTCCCTAGCCACTCGATCCCCAACTCCCACTACAACACCACCCGCCCCCATCCAGAACATGCAAATCTTTTACAACCCAGCAATTAAGCTGTTTGGAGTTTTTTATGGGGCCAGTTGTGCTGAACAGAACAACAACCATGACAAAACAGGGGCCAACAAAAAAAGCGAAGAAGAGTGAAAGGCCATCTAGAGTGAGAGAGGAGGGTGTAAGGCTAATAAACTAACGTGATGTATGAGAGTTACCGATACACCCCCCCTCCCCAACCCCGATTGGCTTCAACACAATATAAATTGGCATGGGGAATAAATTATGAATAAGGCATGTGAGATTGATATTATAGCTTATTAATGTGTTTCGCCTCTTGCATATCCCCCACCTCACACACACCCACATGAAAACACACAAATGAAAACACACACAGACACACACACACACACACACACACACACACACACACACACACACACACACACACACACACACACACACACACACACACACACACACACACACACCACTGCCGACCCCTCTGTTTGTGTGCAGGCAGGGACATGGTCACCTCATTGTCAGGGCATGTGGGTCTTTAGGTGCAGATGGAAAGGGCACTAGGGGGTCCTTCGCTGCAATCTGCTAGACGTTGCTGCAACAAAATGCCTTAGCTATGCACAAGTCCAGCAAAGTGCATGCAGGGATCTGGCACAGCAGTTATTCCCAGTTCTCATTCTGAAGTGTTTTTTTGCTCCCAGCGCACCTGCCTTGACTCCTCAGCTAATGAACAGGACTGTTTATGAGTTATAAAGAGACACCAAATTTTTCTATAAGGCACAACAGGTGGATGACGGACAAAGGTCAATTTGGTCAATGGAGAATGGATAATGTCAATTTCTGTGCTTATTGTTAAAGCTAATAACAAAATTATAATTTGTTCATTATACCAGGGATAGCAAAAGTCCACAGATAATTTGAGAACCAGGAATAGAAATTATTACCATAGAGAAAGAATTTGAGAAAGTGTGTATGCATGTGTATCCAGAAACCAGAATGTAACAGTCGGCAGGGGACAGGGCCGTGGCCATATGCCTCCGCATTGCCTTCTCGGTGTGCAGGCCTCCTGTCCGCCTAGACTTCAGGCCATCTGTTTAAGGGTGAGCTTTTCTTCGTCTTCCAAAGCAGACTGTGGTGTGAAGATTACAGTGGATTCACAAGTATTGTTACTCGGCTAATGGTTAGGATTACAGCTCTAATTGCGTCTTATGGATCAGGACTTCAAAGCGCATCGTGAAACTACGGCTCTGAATGTTCATCTGAAGTGCATCGATAATAGGGTATTAAGTTTTTGCATACTTTATGAATAAATAAATAAATAAATAAATAAATAAATAAATAGTTTTGAATCTTTCAACAACAACAACAACAAAAAAAAAACAATGTTTCATCAGGATAATCCATTTATTTCTTAAATAAAAATTTTATTCCAATGGCACAAACTGTATGACTTATCACATACGGTTTTGAAACTTTGACAGAAAGGAATACCTGGTTGCCGTGGCAAATATTAAAGAAGAATATCCGCCAATTATCATCAATTATTTGTCATTTTTTTAATGATCAAAACCATAAGTAAAATACATTTTCATTACCTGTTTAAACAATTAATAGGGAAGCAAATGCAATAAAAAATAAAAAGCATTTAAATCACTTGCTTAAATTACATATAAAGTACCAGTTTATTGAAAATCAGGCAGTTAATATGTATGTGTATGTATTTACTGTGTTACCCCTCACATCGGCATCTTTTATTAGTATGATATAAATATATCACTACTTTTTTAAAATAATATGAATAATATGTAATAACCCATTTAAAGACTATACACACTAAATATATTAGAATAGATCTATATTATATAATGTATTATTCCTTTTTTTATTCGTCTTCTTTTTCCGTTTCAGGTTTATAACTAACTAAATAGGTTGAAGCTCTGATCTCATCTAACAATTGCTTTTATAACAAAACCAATGTAAAACTCCATACACAAGCACCTTAAAAAAAATAGCTGATTAAAATAAATATTTCACAACATCATTCAGGATGTGCATTCAAACTAAAATTTTTGTTTTAGTTGTAACAAAATACAAACTCGTATTTTAAAACTGAAAAACATTATATATGGCAAAAATAATTGACAACCCTAATAAATACTTTTATATGCATGCACAAAATTTTTTATTCATTTGCGCTCATTGCAAATGAATACTTTAAGCATTGTAATATTTCTCATCCATCAAAAAAAAAAAATTCTAAACAAAATTAATGAATAGGTGTTGCTGACCGGCACAAGAAAGTCAATGATATAAAAAATGGCATGAACAGATAAATTACTCAAATAAATAATAAGCACAATTAGGGTTATTATAAATGGGTCTAAAAGAGTTGGAAAATTTCCAAAAACTTGACCCATGACCACATAGTGAGGAGGATGGTGCAAAAGAGAAAAAAGAGATCAAAGAACACTTTTTTTTTTATTATTTCAAAATCTGTCTTAACAACAAACTATTTGAAAGCATAATAAGAAAGCAAGATGCCCTTTCCTAGAGCAACTTCCGAGAGCAACTTCACTAAACTTCACTAATCGTCTTTAAAACTACAGTGGGCATCATTGACTATCAGCAAAAAAAAAACTGATGCATGAAAACCTGCATATATTATTAAGATCATGAGATTCCTCTACGGGTGACTCCAACCTTCTTAAACATTAACAGGAAAAGCATGTGAAGATATTGTTTAAGAAACAGACAAGTTTACTAATTATGCTGAAATATGACATTATTATATAATAATAGGTGATTTATAGATTATTTGTTCTGGGCAGATAATTGTGTTTAAATTTTTTTGAAATAAGCTAAATTATATTGCAGTAGAATAAGAGAATTTCAAGCTTGAATTAAGTAGAAATAGCCAAAGGCTTTATTGTTTTATATTTGTTTAAAATACAAATGAATTAAGAGAAATATCAGTTGAACCTGACTATGTTCAAGCTATTTTTACTTGTTGCAGTGTTTTTTTTCCCCCATTGTGAATCATTTTAAATCGTGCAACAATTTCTTTCTTAATAATCCTGTATGCCAGTGTAGTTTTTAACAAACTGTAACAAACTATCACAAACTTTAAAAATAAAAAAAAAAGAAAAGAAAAGAAGAAGTTTTGACTGGCAGACTTACATTTTTTTTTAAGAGCGCTTACATTTTATTCATGCTAACCTGCAACCTGCATTTTTAATTTCAGCATAAAAGACTAAAGTATGAATGTTATTAAAATAGTTTTTAATAAGCTATTACAATGATATATATCTACATTTATTATACTAGTGATAAATTATACCAATCAGTCAGAAGCAGATGACTTCTGGGTAATACAACAAACAACAAAAGTAAAACTTTTCCTTCAATATGACATTTCAGCGTTTTAAGCTTTCCAGTTGCAGGAGTTCATCGCTCGTTGTCATTAAAAGTTATTAACATGATGATTTTCGGACTTGTCTGACACTTCCAGCTAATGTTGAGCTGGTGTCGTTTTGATGGAATAGGTGCGCCATATGCTAGCAGAGCCAGACACCTTCATTTGCCTGAGCAACCTCGCTGTACGTCTTAAACGTGCCATCCTTTTGGCTTGTTTATCTAATGTGCCTGTTAATCTAATTTATTACATTGTTTCATGGTGCTAGCTACAGCACCACATGCTAAGGAGGAAGACATAAGATATGCTAATGCCTCTGCTGGCCCAATGCTCTAGCAGTAAAAAAAAAAAAAAAAAGAAGGAAAAAAAAAAGAAAAAACATTTGCATTTGACAGCGCACATAATAAACCAGTTATTAGCATTTTAAATGCATCATAAGAAAAGATGGGAGAAAAAAAAAAAAGGAATGTGCGTTATTGCTGAGGTAAATGCACGGCCACATGTCATAATCCTGTCTACTGTAGACATAATTCAACAGTACTCAATGACACTAAACAGCTGACAAAATTTTATGTCCCAAAGTCTTACCCTTTATGTAGTTCAAGAACACAGAAGCATGTACAAACTTTCAACAACCTCATTGCCAGAAAGTAAGCAGGAATAGGCTGTGGATATGCTCAGCAGTCTGCACTGCAAAAACAATAAAAACTGCTATAATTTCTTACATTTATCAATTAGACTTGGTGTTGAACTTTATATGTTAAGGGACATCCTGTAATTTGGCCAGGAAAGCAGTGAGCAGTTAGCCAGGCATCCCAAGCTAGATTATAACTGTGGAGACTCTCACTACATCTGTTAATTAGTCTTGTTCAAAGAGAAAAGAATCGATAGACAGAGTGAGAGATATAAAGCAGAAGCAGCAGAGAGAATGGACAGGATGTGATACAGATGGCCTTGTTAAACTGCCACTTTAATCCTCTAGCACTTTTGTCCAAACTCGCCAAAATGCTGTTAATGGATTGTGTATGTAACAGGATACATTATTTGAACTGATGACATAAAGTTTCTTAACTAATACAAATGCATATACGAATAGGAAGTACACTTTTTTTTTTATATAAAGCTTGCCTGAAAGGTTAATTAAAGAATCATGCAATGTTTTAATTTCAAAACGAATTTGCAACCCAGCTACGACTGTGACTTTATAAAACTCAAAGACTCAACACAAGACCCCAGTGGACAAGGTAAACAAGGGGTGTTCAAGTCAAACCAGGACTTGTGATGTAATTCCTTGAGAATGAAGGCATAAAACTGACTGACATTTACAGTTCAGGTAGTAAAATATTTGAATGGTGCAAACGTTTTAAGGAAGACCTCTGTGAATGATGATCCTGGTCAAGTTAGCTTAGAAACCATCCCATTTCTGAGAACATTCAATGAGTGAAATGCCTGATTTATGAAACTCATCAGATAACTTGCCAATCTGAGCAGAAGCAAAAAAAAAAAAAAATGCTTCTATCTTGATGTTATTTAAGCACTAGTGAAACACTGGGATAAGTGTGTTAGTGTAGTAGTGGATTATATAGAAACATTATAAGAGTTTTTATTCACATAACTGTGTTCTGTTATTCTGTACAATCAAAAATCCTGGTTTGACTTGAACGCCCCTTGAATCCCACTCACTTTTTACAGGAATATATAACAGTGATAACACACGTTCTGTATTAATTAATTATGAATGTTTTAACAAGAATATGAATGAATTAATAAAAATGTCTCCATTATGATGTCCAAAATTATTATCTTTAATACAATCATTGCACCTGATTTCTCATCTTCTTAAAATAAATGTTATCTGGTGTTGTTTAAAGCAATTCTTCTTGGCAAATTCTACAGGCATTCTACCTCTAGTGTGTATTTTGCATTATGTATCTTGTTGGCATGTCATCCACCAGCCCGATAACCGAATTCACTTTTTACATTTTTTCATATAATCTTAATGTGGACTGACTCCATGGGAAATGTGGGTGTTCGTATTTGAATTGTTTTTGAAACAGGCATAACTGATTCGCGATCATGGCTGAGGCATGCTGTCCATGCCACCCTCTTCCCATTACTATGGAAATGAAGCTGGTGTGACAGGTGGCCTTACAACCAACACAATTAACTTCCTCCATTAGCCAATGGGCTGACTAAACCAGCGAAAGCTTTAGTAGCACACACAGTGTGTTTTGGGGCAGAAACTCTGTGTTTACAGCCGGGTATTAGTGGGTGGAGAGGGGTAATCCTTCTCGATATCCCTAAATTGCCCTCTAGTAATTATCACTTGGGAAAATGGCCCTTTTATGTTTCACGTTGACGTGTATAGTGTGAGGCTTTTGTCCGGCTTGGAAAATTACAAGAAGCTATTTTGTATATATTGTGCTTATCCAGGCTTTAACTAATCTGTTGTTGAATATACACCATTTAAGATGCTCTCAAGGGATGCAAATTCTTCATTCTGACTTCTTGCATTTGTATTAAGCAAAGAATAAAGCATATAAGGCAGGATGTTGTGATATGGTCAGATGCAAAGCAGGTTACTTTCCTATACCAGCATGGCTAAAAGTGCTTTATTTCAGTTATACACAAGTTGCAAATAATAAAAGTATAAATTATAATTAAATAATTATTAAATAAAATAAATAATTTCTTAAAGAGATCATTTTTTATTTGTATTTATTGTTCCGGAACGTTCACAAAACATGTTATCACTTACATTATAGCAGTTGTTGCCCTACTGTCCATTTTTTGTCTTTTTCTTGAAGTCAGTTAAATAAAAATGTAACATTTCATAAGACGCCTTCCATAAACATTAACAACCTCAACAATGAGAATAAGACTCTTTTTGTTTTTGTTTTAAAATCTATTAATTTTTTAAAACTATATAATAGTTATATTATAATTAGATTATTTTGGATGTCCACAATACAGGTCCCTGTGAATAAATTCTTGCTAATCAAATGATGTATTAGTGAATTACAGTACTATAACCCTGTGGTTTCATTCACAGCCAGAACTATTATGGAAATGAATTTAACACAAAATATTCCACAACACTGGGGTGAGACTGTTTATAAGATTGGTCTATATAAGCTACAATATGTTTAAATCTATTATGAAAATCATTTAATTTTTAGTTTTGACAACTCTAACTGATAAGAGCGAGATCATTTAACAGGTTGTTTCTTCCCTTGGTGCCACAGCTCTTTAATGTAGTGGATTCACAGTATCACTCTCCTGCATGGGAAATGTTTGTGTTTGCGTGTGTATGTTTCAGCAATCAGTTGAATAACACTGCTGTGTTCCTGCTCAGACAGTAATTACGTAAGTGTTAGTTTAACTCCCTGCTGCCCTAAACCTCTCCTCTGTCACTGATGGTTACCTGAAGAGCTAATGGCCCTTGACTAGTGAGCACTAATAAGGTGTGGCCCTGCTTCCCTGGGGAAATGGACAGAGAAAGAGAGAGAGGGAGGGCAGGGAGCATTGTGTGGTTGTGTGTGTGTGTGTGTGTGTGTGTGTGTGTGTGTGTGTGTGTTTGAAAGAGAGAGAGAGAGTCTTCTACTGTGGAGCCATCAGTTAAAATAAATAAATAAATAAATAAATAAATAAATAAATAAATAAATAATTCTCCATGAAATTACAGTCACCAGCCAACATTCTTAAAGTCAAGAGGCTCTTTTCAAAGCATTTCTGAAAAGCCCAGAACCTAAAGGCCAGAAAGTGAAGCATGACCACCAACACTCATAGTTTGACCTTGGGTATGTATATGTGTGTGTGTGTGTCTAGTGCAGAAAGGATCATCTGAAAAAAGTTCAGATGGAATGTAGACGATAGATCAGCTAGGTTTTTCTTATTTTTCTTATAT
>JAAGKR010003006.1:61525-81716 GCA_011419295.1 Clarias macrocephalus
GTGCTTTGTGTGGTTGTGTGTGTGTGTGTGTGTGTGTGTGTGTGTGTGTGTGTGTGTGTGTGTGTGTGTGTGTGTGTGTGTGTGTGTTTGAGAGAGAGAGAGAGAGTCTTCTACTGTGGAGCCATCAGTTAAAATAAATAAATAAATAAATAAATAAATAATTCTCCATGAAATTACAGTCACCAGCCAACATTCTTAAAGTCAAGAGGCTCTTTTCAAAGCATTTCTGAAAAGCCCAGAACCTAAAGGCCAGAAAGTGAAGCATGACCACCAACACTCATAGTTTGACCTTGGGTATGTATATGTGTGTGTGTGTGTGTGTGTGTGTGTGTGTGTGTCTAGTGCAGAAAGGATCATCTGAAAAAAGTTCAGATGGAATGTAGACGATAGATCAGCTAGGTTTTTCTTATTTTTCTTATATCTTCCTATAGTGTATATTTAGTTTTTTGTATTATACAGATATATTATATTTTATTTTATTCTTTCTTAGATAAATTTGTTCTTTCTCAAATGTACTTTTGTTTTAATATTTATTTCCTATAGATATTCTTTCTTAGATAAGTAACTTAATTTTTTTTTTATTCCTATTAATAGTCTTTTTTTAAGTCAGGGCAGTTGTCTAAGCATTTCACTGCATATCGTATTGTGTATGACTGTGTATGTGACAAGTAAAATTTTAATTTTAATTTGAGCTAGCTAGCTAGCTAGCTAGCTAGATTGATAGATAGATAGATAGATAGATAGATAGATAGATAGAAAATGTTTCTAGAGATAATATACAGACAAATTAAGCTAACCTAATTTATATACTGTACATGCTATATTAAATCATTTTTGCTAGTGGCATATTTAATGAACTTTTTTATTTTGCTAATTCTTATTTTTTGGCTTTTAAAACATATAATTCCTAATTAATTTCCAAAGACAAACAGAACCTTAAATAAAAAAATAAAATTCAATGTTAATAATAATAATAATAATAATAATAATAACCATTAAAATGTAAAAACATAATTTTTGTAAACTATGTAAAAATGAGACACGAAGTGTTCCCTGAGAACGAGTTAGGTGAAGCCAAAATGGAAAATATGAACTGTAATGAGGTAACTGAATTTATTAGGCATTAATTTAGAAAGCTCACTATATTATTTGTTCAATCATTCAAAAATTGGCATAAAAATTCATTTGTCACAATCGCCACAAGAAAATCTATTTTTTAATAATACTATGTACATTATGTATATATAATCTATATTATTTAATGTTCATTCATTCTTAGCATTGACATCATAGTAGAATTTATATTTAATTGTTAGGCTACTTGCATAAAACACAAGTTGTAGGAACAAAATTGGATTAATGTAAAATTTTCTTAAGATTCAGGAACACAATTTAAGCGCTCAGAATTACATATGAATTTAAAGAAGTAGACAACATTATTACAGATTTTCAGAGTTATTTTTCTCAGCTAATCATGTTTATAACAGTTCCTAGCGAATCCATGGTGCAGAATCCTGGTTAGGGCAAATGACAGGGTTTGGAATGGGCCCGCCATCCTTGGCGTCCATGTTGTTACTAGGGAGGAGGAGCACTGTAATGGGAAACAATTGGAGAGGCACATTTTACACAGGCCGCTGTAAAGTTGTGGTCCTCCCACTGGTTTTACTGGGTTACCAGGGGGCTGGAGAGGGATGGCCTGTGTTCAATGAGAGTAATCCTGAGCAGGTCATAAAGCTGTGGAGGTCTCTGGTTGGGGCGAACCTGAAGAGAATAAGCACAATGGAGAGACGCCTGATGTACCCTCTCAGGCTACAAGCCTGAACTCTTTTCAGCCTGAATCGCTGAAATGTGGGAACTTGAAAGCCTGGTATTGGTAGGCAAAGAAAGCCATTAGGTCTCTTCAAACTGCTGTGGGGAATCCAGCGAAGTGGCTCCAATGCCACAACATGGCATAACTACAGAGAGAAAATACACTTGCAGAAAAGGCAGTATGAGGCTGAGGAAAAGAAAGTTAACATGCTAAAAGTAAGTTAACATACCCATATCAGGAAAGTCCATTGAATGAGATCAAGGTCTTTACATTTTTTTTCCATATTCTCTCTCTCTTCCAGCCTACTTACCTCCTACCTTGCAGCCCAATAGATAATGTGTAATTAATGAAACAACCTCCCTCGGATTGACACGCACAATAGGTTGAGCCGTCCACACCCTCTCTGCTTACATGTAACCCCGGCCGAACACAATGCACCCTCCCTTGGGCTCGGCTCAGTCTGCAATAGCTTACATGTTAATCTCTTCTCTGCGCTCTGCGTTTAGCTGAGGCCTCATGCAAGCCTTCATTTTCTGGTCATGTGCACCCATTGGAGTGGGGCAAACCAGACACCGGGTGACATACAAAGCAGAATGGAGGCTACCAGGCTTGAAACCAGGCCTGAAAAGAACCTAAAAGGAGCTGGACAATTGTTTCAGAGCTGAAAGGGACAGTTAAAATAAGGCGAGCTGAGGGGCTGTTACCACCATGGAGGATGTGACGGAGAGACGGCTGAGGAGGAACTCGACTGCTAGACGCAAAGAGAAACAAACTCAGAGCTCGGGACCTTGTGGCCATCTGGCAGACTTGTATTTACAGAGAAATATTATGAAATGAACTGGTAACGTGCGGAAATAATGCTGATCTTGTGACAGTTCTTTCAGCACATAGGAAAATTTGTACAACAACAACAACAACAACGTTTTTATTAATTGATTTTAAATATGAATACTCCCTGTCTCATGAAATTCAGACATGCTTTTTAACAACTTCACATTGAAATGGAATTTTAGATGGAATCATTTTCATTTTAATCGTTTTATTGGCAATCTAACAGCTAAAATAATATGCAAACTTTTTCCTTTAAGATAAATGTAAACTTCATTTGGAAATTTGCATCTTTTCTTTTAATATTTTTGCCTAATTAATTCAAAAGCTTTTTGAACATCTTTCAAAATATTGTGGAGAAGCCGCACTCTTTGTAGTTCTCGTTAATTAGCAAGCTTTCTTATTTGATCCCAGGAACAATCAAATTCTATTAACAAACACTGGATTTTTTTTTATAGACAACAAACTATAGAATACATCCTCTGATTGTTTTTATACTTTCTTTATACTTTTGTAAGTATATGTTTTGAAGACTTTTTGTATGAAGAATGTAGGCATGAAAAGACAAAGGTTTGTTATGAACCACTGAATTTAATCGAGGATGGTTTTACAGTTTCCTTTTTTCTGGTTGTGAATACGAATCGAATAAAAGTTTAATGAGACACGTTCACATGTGCTTTATATACGCAACCCTTGACTTTCAGCTATTATGATTAGTAAACATTTGAAAGACTTTAGCTTTCAGAAATTTGTCACTTAAACCTTTAATAAAATTTGCTTTGAATCTGTTTAGAAAAGACAACATAATGGTTTCACACTGTACACGAACTGTACAGATGCATTTTTAGAGCTTAAATTTTTATGAGATTAAACGAATATTTGGTCCACATATTAGAGTTCTTGCTTATTAACCGACCTGGGATTACAGTGCAGGTATTTTTTCAAAAGAAGTAAGCCAGGGGTTGAGAAATTACTCAAAGTGACAGGAATACAAAACAATATCAGAGTTCAGTTGTTAAAATCGGATTTTAAATTATGTTTTACAGCTTTAACTATTTTTGCTGCAATAAATATTTAATTGATTTTAATTGATTTCCAAATTTAATTGATTTCCCTACAAAACAAAAACTTTCAAGGATAGTTAAATTGTACTTTAAGACCATACTTCATTAAAAAAAAAAAAAAACTTTCTGTCTTTACGGTATATAAGACATTTAAGTGTTATTATGTTTCTTCTGTCTAGGCACATGTGCCTTTATTGTACCTTATTATCTTTCTTATTAATCTGAACCCAGTTAGGAGGCGAGTTAAAATTGCTTAAATTGGTCAACCCAGTGTTTCATTCCTTTGGATGCGCATACTTTTGTCTGAGGTTATCTTTCCTGAAAAATGTGTAGTAGTTCCACTGACCCTGATTTCTCCATGTATTTTTTTTTTTTTTTGACTTTGATATTTTTAATGTTCTCTTGAGGAATAATTCTCCTGAAGGACTTTTTTTTTTCAGCTCTCACTTTTGGCTCTCAATTTTTTTTGCCTTTCATTTTCAGTCCAGTCCCTGTTCCTGACCAGTTTTAGAAGAATGTTTTTATTTGTTAAGTCACACAGTGACCTATGAATTCAAACATACAACAACTTCAGGTGGAAACGGGCGGCAAACAGGTGAAAATGATGGCAGATGATCAGACAGGTAATTGGTATACTGGTAATACGGAAGGCTGAGTGGTTGGAACTGATGAGAGGGGAAATGAGGTTGCTGCTGAGGTTGTTAATAAACAACCTATTTATACATGATATCTTTAGACACACACACATTGGAGGCATGCAAAATATTCAATAATCTCTTTGAAAAAACAGTTGATATTGAGATGTGTCTGATAATCTTCTTTAAAGCCTTCATAACAGCTTTATCATCATGATTTTTGAGGCTGTTAACTCAGGATGTCTCATCTGTTTTGCATAGGATATCCTATCATATATACCTGTATATATATATATGTGTGTGTGTGTGTGTGTGTGTGTGTGTGTGTGTGTGTGTGTGTGTATTAATAAAGTGCAATATAATTTCTTGATTTCTTATTATGTCAGTGTTCACTCTTGATTCTTGTTACTGAGATGTAAGTGAAATGCTCATTTCCAAAGATAGTGATGATTATTTTTTTCTGAATAGATCCATAGGTTATTGTGTCTTGCTCTGAAAGGATTATTTGCTGTAACCCCTTTCCTAAGTGGACCCACCACATGGATTTAAGCTAAACGTCTGTTTTGGATGAGTTGGGAGCGTGGGGAAGAGACGAAGCACAGGGCGCGGGGAGAATGAAAAAGCTGAGGGCTTAAGAATGGATCGGCCACATTAGAAGCTGCCTGCTGGGACTGTACTGCTGACTAAGGGGAAACTTGAAAACAAGTCGGACATTTGGGCCACTGCCCTGGTACTGTGGGGAAAAATGTGTGGGCCCAACAGACTGCAGGAGGGTGGGAGTGTGTGTGTGTATGAAGAAGGTTTTCCTGCTGTTTGGGTTTCCTGCTCACTGAGTATATGACATCCCTACAGATCTCCATCCCTGTAACAGGCACCTCTCACATGCATACACACACACCCCCTCCTTTCGTCCCTTCTTTCCCCTCCTGCATCTCACACACGGAGACATTTTTCCACATTGGCCGGATTAGGAACACTTTCACTTAGATCTATGCAGTCGCCCCTACAGACAAAGAAACACTCGGGGACAGGATTAGTAGGATTAAAGGGGATTCACATATGTCCAGTTCAAGCAATTGGTATTCAAAGCTTTACACTTTCAAATGCCACCAAGAGAGAGCAAAGAAGTCCAGAGCTTTTCTTTGCATTGCAGCACCTTTATGAGGTACGGTTCCCTTTCTGCTCCTACAATGCCACTCTGAATACACATTTTCACTTTTTTTTTTTGGAGGGGATTTTTTTTATTGCTTTGGAACACCAAGAAGTGGATAAGATGGAAGGGTATTTGTGTGTCTACAAGTGTTTATGAATAGATGGTCTATTTCTACCTTCTCAGATTTTTACCAAAGTTTGTGCTTATTCCGTGTCTTGGTTATCTTTCCACTGATTCAATCATATGGGACCAGTTTGTTATAATTAGTCATGGTCATGCAGATCTTTGACAAATATTCTTTCTATTTAATCTCATTGGAATCTTTATAATTGTTCATAACCCTTACGGTATCCAGTTCCATGTTTGAATTTAGGCTATCGATGTCACTATGATACGTATGTGATATACTGTATCTGGTTTACAATATACAGTTCTAGATTACTTACAGTACAACTAAACAAATATCATCCCAAATGCATTTTCTGGACAACCAGTTTGTATTTAAAAGTATTATGATTAAGAACAGAAGTTCATTTTTTAATTTCACTACAAAATAAAGACAGATAATTTTAGGTTGATCAAACATTAGCTTACATTATATTAATGTTGTATCTTAATTGCAGCCTGTTTAGTTAAAATTAAATCCTTATTATTAATTAATTAACAAAACTTAAAAAACTAAAAAATATATATAAAATCTAAATACATATAAATTATAAATAAATGTATTCATTTATTACTACTACTATTACTACTACAGCTACTAACAACAACAACAATAACAACAACAATAATAAATGAATACAAATACAAATAGTCATAGATATAATTCTTTAAACAGATAAACAAGTTAATCTCAAGTTCATGTTAAATGCATCTCCATCCGCTCCACCTGTTACTGCAGTTTCAAGAATTGTCTAAATTGTTTTGGGAGAAATTTAAAGTAGATATTTAATGATTCCCCTTAAATCTGTCTTAAAACATGCAGTCACACAGATATGTATCACTTTCAGGATCGCATTTGCAACCTGTGTTTTCCTTAAATAAATAAAAAATCTGATCTCCTCTGCATTATATATAAAACATTGTTTTCTAAAATGATCAAGTTTTTTGTTGGTTAAAAGTCAGAAATAAATGTTGCAATAAACAGGTTCAGTGAATATGAATATGAATAAATACATTAATTCTATTGAGCTACACTTCTATCTTCTACACAAAGATACTATATGTCTAGAATGATTTAGTCTAAAACAAAGTAAAATTAAATACGAAAAGGCGATTCAAGGTTTACATTATACCATTTATTTATGAGATGTCAAAAACATTTCTGTGCATGCATAACTATCAGAAATATTGAAATGGATCTAAAGGGATACCTGTTAAAAAGAAGGTGCATAGTGGAGTGAGCTGATTAACCTGACCCCCGGTGTTATTCTAAAAAGTGTCGAGAAGGATTGTTCAAGCAGCTTTTGGACTCAGAGGATCCTGGACTGAAGTGTCCCCCTCCCCTCCCACAGCGGTGTTACAATGAATATGAATAGCTGCTCCTCTGGTCGATGGGACAGTGAAAGCGCAGCGCCGCGGATAATGCGCACGTCATCCTAACGAGGTCTTTATGAATGAGGGCTCCTTTTGTTCCGGCTTCTCTCAGTCCGCACTATAAATGCCCGAGTCCCGCGATCGCTTCACCAAATAGCAGGTTGTGCATCCTCGGACCCAAGTCAAAACAGTGTCTTTATCGGTTACCGGTAACAGACCCCACTACGGAAACGGAGGAAAAAACGGCAGAGACTACATTACACGGGAAAGAAAATCAGGTGACAAAACAGGAGTGACTTAAAATCAGAGATAGTGTGAGAGACGGCCTCCCGACTCGAACCGAGGTGATAAAATGAATTCGGACTCAGGTTCGAGCAGATCCTCCTCGCCGGACGTGGACGAGCTGTACGCGCTCAAGACTTCCTCGTCCTCGGGACAGAACGAGTTTACGACAAAGATGAGCGAGCACTTGTCGCGAGGCGCCGGCGTGGACAGGACGTCAGCAGTTGTCGGGGTCGGAGGCAAGTACAAGCTAAAGAAGCAAGTCACCGAAGAGGAGCTCCAGCAGCTTCGCCTGAAGATCAACGGACGCGAGCGCAAACGCATGCACGACCTGAACCTGGCCATGGACGGCCTGCGTGAGGTCATGCCGTACGCGCACGGGCCGTCGGTGCGAAAGTTGTCCAAGATCGCCACACTGCTGCTGGCGCGGAACTACATCCTAATGCTTACCAGCTCTCTGGATGAGATGAAGAGGCTGGTGGGAGAGATCTACGGCGGCGGCCATCACGCAGCCTTCCACTGCGGCGCCGTGGCGAACCACGCGGTCGCACACGCGCCCGGTCCCGCAGCCCCCACGGTGCACCACGCGCTGCTCGGAGGCGCTCTAGCACCGCCTACAGCGTCCTCCGCGGCCGCGCTGTCCGCCGCACTTCCCGCGCTCAGCTCCATCCGCGCGCCTCAGACCCTGATGAAGACGCCGCCGACGCCTCCTCTCCAAGTTGGCACCGGCTTCCAGCACTGGGCAGGACTGCCGTGTCCCTGTGCCATCTGCCAGGTGCCTCCACCCGCCGCACACGTGCCCATCGCCTCCACGGGACTCACGAGACTTTCCGTCGACAAGGAGGCGATGAAGTGACTATATTCAAATGTCATCATGTAAATTGTATATGGGCTGGACTCGCAAAAAAAAAAAAAAAAAAAGTATCTTGCATGATGTGTATTGTTTGTATAATTTGCTTTTTTGTTTCTTTTTCACGAAATCTGAATTCCCTCCTTGTAACAAGGATCTCGTCCAATACATTGTAAATTAATTGCTTGCGCGTACTTAATCCACTGTAAATAATCTGAAGGCACCAGAAGACTTACATGTTTAAATGTTAGCTCTGCTTATACAAAAATGTCGCATTGTTGTTTTTAGACCGCGAAAAGCAGGACATGATGGTGAAGGTGAGAGAAAAGCTAAATGCGCATCTTTACGCAGAGGTCAGGAAGTGCCGTGCGTTCCTTGTAACAAGGATTGTCAGAGTCTCACAGGATAAAATTGTGCGACTGTGTTTTGAGTTGTTGTTTATTTGTTTGTTTGACGATTTAATGTATTTGACTGAAGTGTGCAAGCAGTTGAACTCGGCGTGATGTTTTGCTGTCGGTGCGCGTTCATGTGTTGAATCGGAGTTGAATTTTCTGCATGAACGTCAAGTTAAAGCAGTTTATATAACTACAGCATGGTTTTCTTGTTTTCTTCCTTTTTTTTTAAACAACAACAAAATCATTTTTGCTTATTTTGTTTGACTTGCCAGAGACTACTGCCGTCTTTATTTTTGTAAATTCTTTATGATAAATGAGATATTTATTATTGCCCAGTGATTCTGGACAACATTTCAATAAAACACTTATGATGAAAAAAAATTGTTCTGCTTTGCTCTTTTACAAGCTGTCGATCTTTCAGAAGTGAGGTAATTAGTCATGCAGACATACAGTTTGTAAAAGGATAGCTTGTTAAATTAAGGCAGAACAGATTAACTTTATTAACTTTAAGGTCTGAGCTAATAACTTTTTTGACTGCAATAATTTACAACCTACTTTACAGCCTACCTTTAGAGATAGGTTTGATGAGAGGGGGTGTTTTGAAAAAATAAATTGCAGATAAAATATGTTTAGAAAAATGATGCAGTGTTTAAAAATAAAAACAGTATACGTGTTTGCTCAACACTCAACAATTTTGCTCTGCACATGGTATCAAATAATTAATCACGTAGACAACAAAAATATAATGTAGCAACAACAATTCTTTTTGTTCTTTATTATTATTATTATTATTATTATTATTATTATTATTATTATTATTATATTCATACAACTACTACTAATAATAGCAATCCCTATACCATTAAAAAATAATATATACTTTATTTTATAATATATATGATTTAATAATATATTTAATAAAATATTATCCTAAATCGAATGAGTGTTACAGTGTTGCTCTGAACGGATTGGAGAACTGAACCCGTAGTGGTGCACTTCAGGCAGCCTCTCCAGCCTCTGGGGTCTTTTCATACTTATCCGGTAGACAGCAGCTAAACGTGTGTTTGTGCAGATTACAAATTAATTGTTCATATGGGAACAAGAGTAGAAAACATCAGAGAGAGCGTGTGCTCGGATGTAGATAGTCATTCAGGAGAATGGAAACGAGGGGAATGGAAACTTTTATATAGTTAAATAGAAGCTTTTTTCTTTTCCAAAAAAAAAAAAAAAAAAAGTGAGAACAAAAGAGTAAGAAAATTGAGTATTATTACGAGATGAGATTATTATTATTATTTTTTTGAAATATATTTTAAAATTCTTTAATCATTTGTCACTTGCAGATTAATATGTGCAAACAACACTGCATGTATTGGGATTGATTTTGGAAATAAATTATTATATCTATTATATATAATATAATTATATATACCTAGTCCTAAAACCAAGGAACACTGTCGTACATCAAGGTTCAAGAGAAACCTGTTGTTACGCAGTTGTTAAATAAATCTTGTATTTTTTTCTGTCTCTCTCTCTCTCTCTCTCTGTCTCCATTTGTTTCGCTTAATTACAGTTTTGGTGTTAAATAAAAATCCTCCCCTGCTGGAGCCTCATTAAGCATGTGGACTGTAGAGCTACAACGACTCTGCAGTGAGCAAAAGATTTGCTTTATTAAACTTTGCAGGGTTGATCTTCCCAGAGCGTGTCCAGAATTCTTTAAAAAATCGGACTAATCTCTCCCGATTCCTCTCGCCCCCCCCCCTCCTCCGCCCCCCCTCCCGCGCTTTCATATTATTATCATGATTATATGTTCTCAGCAGCGCGTAGCAAATAATTCCTTGTTAGTTTAGTTCTTTTGATTCGCACCTGATTTCTCATGTCTTGGAATTTAAGGGAGACAGAACGTTCATTTTCTTATTGTAAAGCTTTAGTGTATTTCATGTATGAGTTATCAGATATTCCACTCACCCAGTAAAAATATTTTTAAAAAATCTATTTTGTGTCATGCAATCTTGCAGGAGCTGATCATATTAAGCTGTCATATAAGAATTGTACATATACACAACCCTACTTTCATATTAGAAATTGTTTCACGTAGGTCCATCTTAAGAACCCTTAACTGTTCAAAAAAAAAGAAAAACATTGCATGTACATGTTTGCATTTAGACTATGCAATCTGTTTTGTATACTTAGGGTGCAGCCATAATGAAATAAGGGTCATGAGGCTATAAATGCTACTGGATAACTTTCTTGTAGCCTCAGTTGAAAAAGAAGCAGCCACTCTGTTAAGTGGAATCTGCTCTATTCTTTAAATGACAAATGACCAATCTTCGCCAGTGGACACACCTGTTACTGGAACCACTTGAGATTTTCTACAAGAAGAACCGTAGAAGGTTCCTAACAAAAGCCATGGGTGCTAACGACACTATGTCAGAGCTTAACTTGTGCCGGTCGACGCTGGGGGCTGCAATTGAAAATAAATTTTGTCTGAAAAAGGGCGTGTGGGGGCACACAGGAGAAACAGCCAGAACAAAAGCAGTTGTGGGATAAGTTATTGACTCCTCTGACAGGATGAATGCAGTTCATTATGCCCTGCCAGTTAGCACTGTGGTTCGCGTCCCGGCCTGCATTAGGCGGCAGGTGCAGGAGCCATTTTGTACCGTCCCGGGAGGGGAAAATGCCTGAGGCCTGTCATCAGCTGATTTCATAGACAAATGTTTGCACCGCACAGCTAAAACAGAAAGCATATTTCCATCATAAGAGCGTTTTGCAACAGCCATTAGCGTCGGCGCTCATTTGCATGCTAATTGGGCTGTTAACACAGTAAATGTCTATACTTCCTTGTTTGTGTAACTCAGTGGTGAGGTTTAAACCTTATATATTCATTTCCATAGACCTGGTATTTTTATTGGGAAGTCATTTATACATCTTCACATGATCTGATTTAATATAATCGGACCCATTATCAGTCTGTTGGAAGCTGGGTTTGCCTTTATAGCCCAATCAAACAAATCTCTGCAGTTCTAGTTCATTGCGACCAAAAGCATTTGTTAGCACATCGTAAATTACAGGACAATTTATTGGTGCTCTTCTGGACCAACTTCAATGCAACTCCAAACCAGGCAGCTTAATCAATTAGAAATAGAGGAAAGCTGGAGCCAAACGTACAGAGAGGAATAGCTAAAAAGCAAGTCTTTTTAATGGCGAGTCAATCTACAACATCCAAGTCAGTGTTTGATGTCCCTTTAGTTCGAAAAACGCAATGGCAAAAGGAGTGTGCGCTCCCCAATATCCTCCCACTGTGTCTGACAGATGGCGTTCACTAGTTGGCCATAAATGGCTGTCACAGAGTGTTTGTCTGTCTGCCAGAGCCTATGAATAAGGGACTCCCTAGGAGAATGTTACTGCCCCGACATCGCCCGAAAACTAACCGTGCTTGATTGTCAACCACCAACACGTGAGGCCCTCACACCACCCAGCCTTCTGCTCTGATACGGAAAAGGTTTGGGGGAGCAGGTGCGATCAAGGGAAGTGTATTTAGTTAAATCATATGCCAGCACATGCTTCAAAGCTGCCATGGCTAATGTCGCTCAGGGCAAACGTCCTCTGAAAGATAGAGGATTCATGGCCTGGCCTCTACTACTACTCACAGTGGGTGATATTCGGACAGCTTGAGGATGGTGTCATGAAATTTTTAAAAACCAACCAAATCAGATGGCTGCCTTCTTCCTCCTCTACTGCCTATTATAATATTTGAATGATGTGGAGGAGACAGCAATAATTAACCAATGTGATAAAGCCATTCTTATCCAGATGTTAGCCATTATTACATCTTACTTTTTTAGCCAAACGGAAAACTGCTGAATTTGCTGAAGGTGCTGTACTCACTATCTCTTTAGGACCTTATAATGGTCAGTAGATATTGAGGACTCAGCCATAAAATGGTGTCAGTTTTATTGTCTGCATGAGTTTGGAATTATTATATAAAATCATATTACAAGGTGGACGAATCACTAGTTTGGGCACCCTAGTTGTTAGTTTTTTATTCATAGATGCCTGGTGGACAATTTGGTTTAACAACCAGAAGAAAAAAAAACTGTACTCTTTATTGACTTTCACAAAACAGAAGTTTTCATTTGGTATTAATGCTAAAGTTTAATAGACTTCACAGCGGTGTGAGTGTAACTATAGTGCTACTTGTTCCAACTTGTGCTACTAAGTTACTTCTTCCAAATCCCTCTACATACAATACACACAAGACCATTTTTAGAATAATGAACACACAGGTTTTTGAGTGAAACACCGATGTTTCAAATGGTGCAAATAAAATAGTGGCTCTAGTCCTATTAAATCACTTAATCCAAAACAATGACAAAAACTGACTTTTTATTGAGGGAGCACATGATGCACTACAATAAAAAAATAACTTTGTAGATGAGCATAATAATCAAATAGATATTTATTAAGATTTATGCATTTATTGAGAAAAATGCCACAGCTATACATACAAACAGTTGAGTACATTATGAAGCCAAAACAAGTAGTATTTTTGTCATATATCTGACATTAGAGTAATGCCCTTTTGGGGGAGACGTGTTCACTCTAAACAACCATGTGTAACAAAGCTTATTTTGGAAGTCTCTTGGCAGAAGTGGATCAATGCCAGCCATGTGCCAGCGGAAATTGGTCACAGTGGGTGATTTGTCGATCAGTGTCTACAGAAAGAGGAAACTCCCTGCAATTCAACAGAAAATAGTGGGAATCAAGGGAAATACCAAACATGTCATGCAGTGTTTACAATATCTTAAATCGAAAATACTCAACAATTTCTTGAATTTAAGAGCAAACACAAATGCTGTATATTAATGACAGCATGAGTATTATATTTCAATACACAAATCTTGGAAAAATCTATAAATGAAAGTTTTACCAGTAGCCATGGACTGCCACCGTGTGTCCCTCTTAAAGAAGTCTGAAAATATGTGTATGAGTGTGATGAGGCCTCAGGACAGCACAGCTAATTATAGTCTATTCTGTGTGCTGGTGTGAAAACAGAAGTGACAGCAGCAGTGGTCCACTGGCATGGCAGAGGCCGCGAGCCCCCCCGCGTCTGGCTGGGCCAGAATCATCATATGGACAAATCACAACTGATCTGGGGCTGTAATGGCTGCCAGATGTTAACGCTTTGTACTCAATGGCTCTCCTGAGACCTCACCTAATCAGAAAAGAGGCATTACTGTGGGGAGGAGCACATGTGTGCATGTGCGTGCGTGTGCGTGTATATGTGTGTTGTGCACATGACTTGGGTCATTATGTATCTGTCTCCTGTCTTTATACAGCTAGAGTATAATGTCAGATCTATACTGTAGGTAATTAACAATGAGACAAGACCAGAGTATATATAGCTCCATAATCTGAGATGCTAATCATTTGTGATTTTTGAGGCTGGTAACTCTAATTGAATTTTTCCTCTCCAAGAGAATTAAGTTTTGGTCTTGCTTTCCTGGGAAAGTTTTTATGAGACCAATTTTATCATGGTGCTTGATTTGTGCAATGCCCTTGACAATATTGTTCTTGCAAGAACATTTCCAGAACAACTGACCTTCATGTCTTCACATAACACTTTACTGTTACTTAATGATCTAATTGTATATGTTTTATTTTAATAAGCTTATTAGTTCCATATATGCACACACATACATACAAATATATAATAATTAATTCATCTTCTATACTGCTTATCCTGTACAGGGTCACAGGAGTCAAAGCCAGGAGCCTACGCCAATGTGAGGTACATCCTGGATGGGATGCAAGTTCATCGAAGGGCACACACACACACACACACACACACACACACACACACACACACACACACACACACACTGTGGGTGATTTGGGAATACAAAATAGCCATTGGTCTTTGAGAGGATACAATAGTACATAGAGGAAACCCACCAAGCATGAGAAGAACATGCAAACTCCTTGAACACAGGCCCCGGGGCAGGAATCAAACTAACCACTATGCCACTGTGCTGCCTTAATATGTTAGAATCTCAAACCAAATAACTTAGTTAAAGAGCAAATTAATTATACATAAAATATATTGGAATTAACCAATAATCATTAGATAATGTGACTTGCAGCCGAAATCGATGCTAACAAGTATATTAGCAACGAAAATGTAGTCAGATAATATTATAGCTTAACTTACCTCAGGATGCTTTCTTATATTAAATGAAAGTCTCCATGCCATCTAGGGAGGCTGTTTACTCCCTAATATACATTCTATTATAACTCTATTACATTTTACTATTATAACTATTACATTTTACTATTTAAACCTAGAACTCATCCTCAGGTTCTACACTGCAGTATGGCGGCTAATCCATTGTCTAGCACAGATGACAATTTCACTTGATATTTGATCTTTCTTTTTAAAATTTTAAATTCAATAAAAGTTAGATATATAATATGTAACTATATATAATAATGAAGTACTGTATAGTTGTAAAGTATTTTCCACTCCTTTATCCCATTATAGTCTCTCTTTTTCCCATAGCTAAACCCTCTAAATCCAGCTCCTGCTAGTCTAGCACTAAAGCAATGTTGTGTAGCTTTGCTCAGAGGGCAGTGGAGGGTGTAATGGTATGGGTGGAATAACAGGCTGCTGCTATGGGAAATATAACAGATGTTGTGTTTGCTGTCGGGGTAGATGCTGAACTGGTATCAAACAGCTGGTCACCGTGACACGCACACACACACACACACATGCACAATCAGGAGACGGACCAACTACCAATCCAGCACAGGCGAAAACAAGCTGGATTTGTTTATTTCTTCAAACATTTCTAACTTGTTTTATAATACAAGCATATATCTTATACCAGTAGCCACAAGAAAAGCTGAAATATAGTTGCTCTGTGCTCAGTGAGATGACGAATTCTGCACTGCACACGATGGAACCTTCTGTCTGAGGTTTTTCTGCACTGTCAGCCGGACAGACCCCTGCACTCGCTCTCAGTTTGAGGTCTGTCTCATTGCAGATGCATAGAGTCATAGGAACACACACACACCGACACACACACACAAACCTCCAAGACACTTCCACAGTGGGAAGAGGAAATGCGACAAACTGCCAGCCGTCGCTCTCGTCACTCAAATCCCTCTCGTCCGTTCTGAGCCGCCGCTCCCTGCAGCAGGGACGGCCCATCTGTCCCCGGCACTGCCTCATTATCCCATTAGCAAACCATTACAGCGTCCTCCTCACCACTGGAGCCTAATGTCATTGCGGAGTGCATGTGAATATACGCTGTAGACCCCTGTAGCTGCAGAGCATCCTTTTCAACACAAAAGGCCAAGATGGCACACTTCTGCAAGCATTTGCTCTAAACCACACAGCACTGCATTGCCATTTGGACACACATCTGTCACAAGGATCCATGCAGAAGGCTACCTTGTTGTGATCGCCCTGGGACGTTCTGCCACATTGTGGATTGATGTATTAATGAAATGTCGCCAGCTTGTCAGTTGAGATTGAAAGAATATGACCAGGCTGAAACAGCTTCGAACAATTCAGTGCTGATCCGAGTGGATTCTAGGGTTGTCTCTTCAGAAATTTGGAAATTTGTCGATATTTGCTTGATATCCAGTAACTTTATTGTAAGTGCATTTACAATGGTGTTCTAAAATTCTCAGTATATATGGGAAATTATCACAATTTGGCCCATGGATTTATATTATTGTGATGTCTACTTGAATTTTCTAATAAGGTTGTCAGCTGTGTTGTTTGTAATCCGGTTTGCCCTGACAATGATATCAATAAGTTCTTCATTTGCCAAAGAAATTTCAAGTAAAATCTAAAAAAACAAAAAAAACAAACAAAAAAAAACAGATAAGTATGGAGTTTACTATTTCCCACTGCATAAAGGTGAACAATGATAACATAAAGCCATATATATGTATGCACTATATCCAAACATGTAAATGTATTTGATAAAAAAAATGATTACTTATATACTTATTAAAAGTATAAATTTTTTTTATAGTTGAAAGTATATAAACTATTTAAGTGTGCCAAAATGTGAGGTCTGCTTAACCGAAGCAATATGTATACTAAAAAATGATTTAGGATTTATTGTCCCATAAAAATGCTCAGAATAAAACAAGTGCCCCCAGATACAGAATAATAGACCCAGTTAAAAATAAAAACAACATAATTTTTCAAAAATGTCATCATCATGAATGATGTAATACGAGTGACACATCAAGCAAATAAGTGTAATAAAGCGCATAATGTCATAGCAGTCATAAATAGAAATCCCATTTTCAATACAATGTGAAAATGTGTAATATTATGAGAAATGAGATTTATTATTATTATTATTATTATTATTATTATTATTATTATTATTATTATTATTATTATTATCAATTATATTATATATACTTATTATTGTCTTTAGACAGTTTACTTATAATTAACTTACAGTAGGTTCTACAATGCAGGTTGCTTCATTTTTTTAAAGAAAAAAGTACATTATTTTCACTAAACATTGCACAATTCTGCAAAAAATTTAAATCAGACCCTCAAAAAAGAAAATAAAGAAAAGAGCAATAGTGCTTATTTCAATCGATAATTACTCAATCAATATTAAGTGTAAGACATGATATATATTTAAAACACAACAGTTTACTTTGTTAATGTAGTAAATGGTGCACAAGCAGGATCTTGTGAAATTTTATAAAATTTACATGAAGAATTCTTAAACCAGTCCAAAATGTTATAAATAACATACTTTTTTATTTGTGCAATTTATGGTTGATTTAAATATTTTAGTAATATACTATACAACCTTTCTTATACTTGCCATATTATAACTTATTAAGAATTATGTCATATTATCAGTGCACTACAGTATCATGTACACAGATTGGATCACATGTTCTTTGATCAACTTGCTCAGATCTGTCAATCAAAGCAGACCTTCCTTATCCATCTGTCTTTACTCACAGGGTAAAAAGGAAAGTGATTGCCCCCCATTAGCAACTTATTAGAGATGGAGGGGCATCTTACTTTCTACTTGAGTTTTGTTCCTTATTCCATTAGAGGTCATTTAAATACCTGTGCTGTGCTTTGTTCCTCGGGCCGGCCCTGCTCTTTACATGGCCACTGTTATGCAGGAGAAGCACCAGGGCTGGAGAAGGTTGCTCAAGGGTCATCCATCACCCGGTGTCAGAGGAAGGAGCGGCCTCCTGGAGAGTGCCCACCTTCTCCTCTCCTACAGCCAAGAGGCGGAGCAGGAGGGCTGACTGACACACCCACTTTACTCCCAATTTCTATGCCAATATTTGACCAGCTTTATTTTATTTTATTATTATTGGATTTGTATGTGTGTGGAGTTACTTTTACATTTTAGCAGGAAATAAATGTTAGGGAAAAAAATGTAGTGAAAAAGGATAGTACTAAAGGATAGTAAAAAAAACACATCCAGTATACATGCAAAAAAAGAAAAACAATGTTTGTCTTTTGTTAGCAACAATCTAACAGCTAATGTTAGCGATGTGGATCATGTATATTTACCACATTATATAAGCAAATGTATAGTTAATATTACAGCTTTAACTTGTTAATATACCTATGCTGATAGATTTAAAGGACTGTATATGAAGCAAAACTCTTTTACTGTTGATGCTCTGAGGAGTCATGTTGATCATGTTGTCACTTTCTGGACTTTCTGGGGTTGAGTAGGTTTTTGTTTTCTCCCTCCTAGTTTATGAAATATTAAATGTCCTGATTATGTTGCAAAAACAAGCAAAAAAAAAAAAAAGGGGAATAACTTACAAGAGTTATTGATATTGCCTGATATTGCATTTTACACAAACCTATAAGAAACAGAACTGAAACTGTAAATATTTTTTTTATGGTTGCTAGATTTAGGATTTGGAGAAATGTCGTACTACATGTCCTGAAAAAATCATAAAAACAAATCTGTGTGTGTGTGTGTGTGTGTGTGTGTGTGTGTGTGTGTGTACGTTTTAAATGCTGGAACAAAAACAATAAAAAGACACAAAATTGCATCGTAGTTGCAAATTAGTGTAAAATATTGCCAATATGTGAAACACATTCGTTTGGATAATTTGCTTCCGGGAGTGAGTTTCGGCAGTGTTTTTTTTCTTTTGTTTTTTTTTTCTCCAGCCCACGCTGCTGTCATTACACTGACCGCTCCGCGCCTACCATCTGTGCATTGTCTTGTGAGTGGTAGGTAATAATGACTAACAGGGGGGCAAACACTCTATTTAGCACATTACTCAGAAAACTACTGAGCTGAGCTCCCAGCTGGTAAAAAATTCCTCTTCTCCGTATTATTTCCCCACAGGCAAGCCCGTAGACACAGTAAACACTTTCATATGGAAACACAGCAGCTGGAGACCATATTAACACACATCTGCTTTTACAACAGAGGCTGCATCACGTGCATGCAGCTTTCCAATACAACAATTTGTGGAATGCAAGTTGATCCATGACACCATGACACCAAGACCAACCTAAATGCCTGCTCTCAGGGTATTTCATAGCAGACGAAGGATTCCCATTGAAGAAAAGAGAAAGAAATGATAATACATCATTTTGAAGACTAAAACTCATCCTAGCATGTAAAAAATTGAAAAGTAAAATCAGTATGTTGATTATGCAGAGCATGTAGGCAGGGTGGATAAGGCTCCCATGCCGCATGGCTGACTGGGCATTGTGTGCCACTCAGCAGTGTGCCGAAGCTGCATCAAAGTGCAGTCCATGGCAGCGTTCGGCACATACGGGCCCCGAGCCGCGGGTTCCCGGCGCCGGGGCCGCCTGGCCGCTGAGGCTTCACAGTGGTCCAGTGAAGGGTGTGAAATCACCATGATTAATAATTACAATTATTTGCAAATGTGCCAGCTGCTCTCGCGCAGTGGATGCCTTTGATTTATGGTGCTGTAAGCGCCTTCAGCTATTGTGGCGTCTGAAACAGGGAGACGTTAAACGACGCCCATTCCCCAGTGCATACACACATACACACACAAAATATGATTTTGCCTTTCTTATCCTTCCGGCCCTCGGGCCACTTCACTCTCCCTCAGAATGCACAGGGTCTTGTTTTACTGTCATAGTGCAGCGTTTCTACTGACTTGTGTATAACCTTGTGTAGATGAACAATCCTATGTATTTACTTACTCCGTAACCTTATAAACAAACAGAAATACGTTTAACTCTTTTAGTTTTACAAATAAAAGTCATCTGTTAATCAATCAACATTCCCACACATTCAAAATTACCATGTATTCCTGTTATTATGAGGACACACACATGCACACACACTTTTCAAAGGCATCCCTTGCAATCGGATGAAAGCATAAGCCCTATGTTGTTCTCTTTTTAACATGGCCCGTTTTAATTTCTTTAATGTCTTTTATTTGTTCTTGGCTCAGTTTTTCTAACATATGTATTTTATCACCCTGATCATATTTCAAGTAATACACTAACACCAGGGGCGTTCAAGTCAAACCGGGATTTGTGATGAAATTTCTCTTGAATGAAGACTTATATAATTGTGCAAACATTTTAAGGAAGTTCGTGGAAGTGGAATGCCTGATGCTTAAAAAT
>JAAGKR010003007.1:0-81701 GCA_011419295.1 Clarias macrocephalus
ATTTAACCTTTTATAATATATATATATATATATATATATATATATATATATATATATATATATATATATATATATGTTTACTAATGATTTATAATATTTTTAATTCATTCAAAATTCAAATAAAATATTGTTTACAATCATTATTAGTTATTAATCGTTGCAACATATGATCATTGTTACTATTACATTAATAGAACTCTACTGTATGTAGCAGTTCATTTAAAAAGTTTAAAGGTGATTCCTATTGTTACTGTGTTTTATGAGTATAGTCTTCCTAGAAAGTCTAATGTTTTTCTTAAACATCTCTTTTTTTTTTCAACATTTTCCTTATCATAATGCTTTGCTATCTTTTTTCAATAATAATTTTTATGTCCAAACAACATCATCATGAAGGGATTACCAATTATATAGAGGCGCAACCTTGACTTTCAAAGGACACAAGGAAACTGTGCTTCGTTTTTTTTTTTCTTTTTTTTTTTTCTGTTTGCACCATTAATATTTATGAGCAAGCCAGAGGATGAAAATCATAGACACAAGCAGAAAAGTTTGCCAAAGTACATGCTGTTTATCAGAACGGTAATGTAATTAGCAGTGCGCAGACAGGAAACAGCCTCGGTCCCATTAACGCAGCTGTTCCGGGCTCGGAGCGTGTCCGGCGCTCGGGTCTGACCAGAGACCGGGCTTGGCTCTGCTGACCCATGCTAGTAACTAACAAGGCTGTTCTTCACACCTCGGTTATAAATAATGATCGAACGTAAAAGCCCCTGAGTAAGATGCAGAAATGTCTGGAGGGTTGAATATGGAAAAAAAAAAAAAAAAAAAACTTGGTGCATGATGAGGTCAATAAGTTTCTTTTCGGACAACTTCAAGAGGCGCTGAGTCAACATGGAGTTATGACTGGCAATTCACAGGCCTTTACACAAGCTGACTTTTTCTTGTGCAAACCTTGCATTAGCTCAGTGAACACACTCCTGAAATACATGTCTTTCTCACTCCAAGTTAATTCTGGCTGTGTGGCTGGGGCAGGAAGTCTTCTTTAAAGGTGCAGTATGTGTTTTGCGTTTGTTTATTTTGTTTCTCAAAGCCCTCTGCAGGCTGAAAATGGGGTTGCACTTAAATGCAACTAACGGTAAAAAAAAAAAAAAAACTGTTAGTGCTACATAAATAGCATAAGTTGTGATGTAAGAAAAAAAAATCAAATGAACAACAAGAGAAGAGGTTTATGAGCCACGGGGGGGAAAAAAAACAAAAAAAAAAACATGCAAAACACCTTAGCATCTCAGCAAAAAAAATATTCTTGAATCTTGCCAAATATAATTTCTTAAAATGAGAAAAAACAAATCTAACATTATTAAGCTTATTGCTACTAAAATTACAAGGCAATTATGCAAAAATGTCTTGTTCAATTGGCAGATAAAGTTGCTAGTTTTTAGGAATTTGTTTCTTGAAAGAAGAAAAAATATCTACCAAATAGAACAAGAATTTTTTTCATTTATTATTATTATTTTTTTTAATAGGATGATTTTAATTTGACTAGAAATACAGTAAGCACCAGAATCTTATATTTGGTTTGCTATCTTATAATATTTTAAGAAACTATAAATTTCTATAGTTCCATAGACAGGTTTTGGCTAGATTTATTCCAGTAGAATATTTCATTAAAATTCTTAGAATGTAAAAAAATTTTTTGCAGTGCAAAATACAAAAAAAAAAAAAAAGCAAGATCCATTTTACATTAAAATTGCATATCTTATTTTTTTTATGAAGACCTTTAAAATTATATTATAAAAAAACTTTTTCTTATAAAAAAAACTGATCTTTAATAATGAATACAATAAATGAATAATAATCTGATTTATTATTAAATAATATAAAAGAATATAATCGACATCGGTGATGAGATGTGACCGTTACTAACCAAATACTAACCGTTACTAACCATAGTAAAAATCTGCTGTATCGCACGCAGTCGTACACAATTGTGCAGTACGATATTAATGTAATTCCTTTTTCTCTGTGTCTGTCACGCAAACGTTTCTGGTTGTTCATCGATCCGGAACGCGGGATCAATTCGCGTATTGTCATTGTTGCGAGTGTTCCAGTGCATCTGCATACTAATTACTCCATTTGTATTACCTGTCAAAGGCAATTTCCTCTTCCTGTAATCAAACTGCACTAGAATTAGACGTTCTGCCCCGCTGTGTGTAATGATATTAATTCCCTCAGAAAGCGTCTAACAGAAGTTCCTGTATCCTGCATCGTCACACACGCAAGAATTCACAGCAACTTTTTTTTTCCTCCTCCATTTTTTTATAGCGAGTCTTAGAAGCGAATCTTAGAAACTTTCCCAAACTAGTGTGTTGACGAGCCGAACAACACTTTAGCCCTTCTACATTATTTATAGCTCTTACGAATCATTTCAGAGCTGCTTTAATGACTTTGTGCCGTGTTTTTCCCTCCACAGACACCAGCTCGATCACTGAATCAGAAAAGTTTTACAGTTGGAATCAGACTATGTCTCCTTCAGCTGTTGATTGACGGTAAATTCAATAGAGCTCAACTTTACATAATTTAAGACATATTTTCTTCTTTTTATTCCTGTCAAGGAAAAAAAGCCAGTTTTTGAAGAGAATTAATGATCTTTAGTTGTGAGGGATGCAGAGAGAGAGAAGGCTGTATGGGGAAGCAAGCCGGTCCCAGAGGACGCCTGTGAGGCACATCGATTTTTATTTATTTCCTCTAAACTGCAGTAAACTGCTGGGTCTTTGAGATACACCGAGGTGCGGATTTATAAAGAAATCAGCTGTTCTGGCATCTTGGAAAAAAAAAAAAAAAAAAAAGTTTCCACAGTTTCTTCTGCAAACTTTGTGCTGCCTTGCTCACTGAACTGCCAGTTTCATTTCCATAAAGTGGTCTATTACTGTACTTGATAATGTGCTTGTTTGTTTGTTTTTATGATATAAAAATGTATAATTTTTTTTGTTTAAATTTATTTGCAAAATGCTGATTTATCAAAATAAATTCATGAATACTTTCAGATACAAAAAGCGAATGTATTTAAGAAATATGTGCATAACATTAAAAAATGTATATACTTTCAAATACAAAAAGCGAATGTATTTAATCTCTTAACATCAGGTCACAACTGACACTCACCATGAAACTACAAACATGGACCACACCATAGTCTTCACCACAGACAACAGCAGGCAACCCAGGACCTTCTGAACACCTGAACCACTGAGCCCTGCAAAAGTCAAAGGAGTACTGACCAAGACAGAGCATCTAATCCTCATCAGGCCAGCGTCTACTGTACAGTATGTAAGCACACACAGGACTCATGCATATGTCCCAGTATTACCGTACCATACACTACCTGACTTTACCAAGCTGTCTTTGTTAACATGGTGTTAATCTGAGTTTCAGCTGTTTTGAGTTGTGTTGTTTCCTGTGTACTGATTTCACCCTTTAGATCAGTTTCTGTATTTGTTGGAATTGTGTACGGTTTTAAATAAACCAAACACTAAAGCTACAGCTACGTCTCCCCAAGCCTCTCTGTTCTGACCCTTACTGTACTTTATACTTCATTTTAAATTCAAAGTTGTTAAGAAAAGAAAAATGAAAAATTTACTTTAAAGTTCCACGAACCACAAAGTTCTGAAACTGGAAACTCATTCTTTAATAGTGACGTAACCAAAAATCGTGTTTTAAAATCTAGTTATTTGGAGCATTGTACATACGTCTCTATTTGAGTATATCACGTATACGATGGGCGTTTAAGCCAAACTGTTGCTCATCCACGAAGGTGTAAAGACGTTTGACACTTACAGAAGACATCAAGCACAGTACAATGATGAGGCTCACAGTAAAACAACTGAACGGTGCAAAAGTCTCCAAAGAAAGCTGCGCGTCCATGAATGACGATCCCGGCCAAGATGGCTTGGAACTGCAGTCGTTCCCAAGAACATTCAGTGAGAGGAACGACTTTTTACTCTCATAACTGTGTTCTGTTATTTTGCACAATCAAAAGTCCCAGATTGACTTGAATGCCCCTTTATGAATACAGTATATTTGATTTTTTTCAACCAAAAGAAATACAAAAAAAAAATTTTTTTTAATGCTAGCTAAAAACACAACTTCTTTTAAAAGTCTCTTTTTTTCAATTACAAAAAATACAAATCATTCATTTTAAAATAAATATTAAGTGTTATATGTTATAGAGAGAATTCAAGTAAAAATCAGGCGAAAAAGTGAGTGAGCCGATCAGGTGTGGAATGAAATCTCGCTTTCCCAGAATAAGCAATCGCACCATCCTGTTTGCCAACAGCTGCTACATTCCCCACTCGAGCAGCCAAGAATAAAACAACCATAGGTCAGCGCGCTGATTATTATACTGTACATTAACTCTGAGAATGAGTGCAGCTCTGCATTTAAACGCTGATTAATTTCTAAACAGCCGTTTATCCGTTTCAGTAATTTATTTATTTCATCTTCATATATATAGTTTGTTTGTTTGTTTGTTTGTTTGTTTAGTTTCAAGCCTCAGGATGAGCACTTCAGGCACATCAGAGAGCAGTGATATTAAAATCGGGGGGTTTATGCTGACAAAATCAACACAGCTCATGGATTAAAATAGCCATCATAAATAATGTAAAGATACATGTACGTGCTACCGAATGCTGATTAGTACCCAACGTCTATTTTATATTTTTGCATTAGTATGTTCCTTCTCGCTCGCGCTGTCCTTCTCAATCACAGCAGCAGTAAAAATGCTACATACATGTGGAGCTGTCGGTCTGCCGCTATGTACAGTATGACATGCAAAACCTCGGCAAGCTTCAGCAATCAGATCTGATTGGAAAAAAAGTATGAGGAGCGTTCAAGTCAAAGCAGGACTTTTGATTGTGGAGAATAACAGAACACAGTTATGAGAGTAAAAACTCCCTTTATTTGTTGGAGACAAGACTTGGGTGGTCCACTCGCTTAATGTTCTTGGAAATGACCGCATTGGGATAAGAGTCTCATCACTGTACTGTACTTGAAGTCCCAAGTCAATCGTTTTTACACAGTCATTCACCGGGACGAATGTTCATCTCGAGTCCTGGTTTGACTTGAACGCCTCGGTTTTTTTTTCATTACATTGATTACAAATCATTATATCCTACATAGGCATTATTATTGGAATCGATATGCATGTGATGTGAATTTTATATGTACATTGTTTTTTACTATTTTTATTTTGTATTATTTATTCAAATATTTTTAGATATTATTTATTTATTGTTATTTATTTATTTATTTATTTATTGTATATGTTATTTATTTATTGTTATCCTATGTTTCTCTTCTTTATTTATTTATTTATTTATTTGTTTGTTTGTTTGTTTTATCCAAAACTTTCTTTCTTACAAATATTACAGAAAAGTATTAAGAAAGACGATTTCTCCAATCAAAAATGTTTCCTCCAAAGTATAATCCGTTAAATTTAAAAATAATTTTATTCACTACCTTTCATTCAATATGTTTTACCATTAATTTTTTTTATATTATTTATATTTGAATTATGTTTTATTTTCTTATATCTAAATCATTAGAGTGTCTTAAATGACAAAAAAAAAAATTTTTTTTTTACTTTTTAAAAGCTTTATTTCATCAATTAAAAATATTTTGTTTATTAAAACCATAATTTTACTCTTCAAAAAAAAAGGTTACTCTTATTCATTTCTTATCAGCATGAATTGACTTAAATTTAAGCTTTTAGGATTTTCCTAAAATAAATAAATTACACAAAATGTATTTAATGTACTGTGATTTTTAAAAGTATAATTCATCTATAAAATAAAAACATTATAAATGAAATATCTATTTAATCTAGGAATGTGTTTCACGCGTAATATCCTTATACTTTATTCTAACTATAAACTGTGTTCCTTTTTTATTTTAGAAACATTAGAATTAGGGTTAACAGCCTGTTATCAGCTTAGCAGTTATCAGCTGACCCTAACATGCTTTCTCGCTTAGGGTCGCAGGGCACGAGGCGGAGTTGCACCCTGGACAGAGTCCATCAGAGGGACACACACTCACACACTGACAAACTCATTCACACACTACAGGCCATTTATTATCACCAATTATCCTAATCCGCATGTCTTTGGACTGTGGGAGGAAACCGGAACACAGACCCGAGACAGGAATCAAACCCGTACCCTAGAGGTGCAAGGTGGAGTACAAGTGTACCGTATATGACCAAAATGACGAAACACACCTACAATATTGTTGTATATACTACATTAATTAAATAAAGAGCCTACTGTGATAGTATTTTAATGATGTTCATTAATTGTTAATTGGAAATGAAGTATTTTTTAAGAAACGTAGCAGCAGATTTGTTCAGACAAGCCCGCAGTGTTTGTCGTTCATTCTTTGACTCTTGTTTATAGCGACACATTATAATTTTAAGACTCTGAAGCACAGTGCTGCATCAGGGACCCGTTCTCTTCCTCGTCTTCACGCTGCGACTCTCATAAACTCCGCTGACATTTCTGTTCCTGCAGCCGAGGCATGCTGAAGATGAAGAGAATCACTGACATTCAGGGTAATGAAAAGGCTGATGGACTCACGCCGTGACCCTGTCTCCATCCACACATTGCTTCTGACTATTCATCACCACTGAACTGGTTACATAAATAAACAAACCTGACTGGTGGAGAAGAAAAGCCTGGAGACAGAGAGTCCGTACCCTGGAGAACCGCGTTCTCCTTTCACGAGAGAAGAAATACACAATGAAAATAAGAACACTCGTATACTGTAGTTCACTGCTGTGATCATAATTTTTGTGAAAAAAAAAAATCAAATATAGATTTTTGCACAATGTGTGCTTGAGACAGTGTCAGGTTTGTATTTCCATTTATTTTGTATCCTAGATTTGGAATCGATATACATGTGACGAATAATTTTCTATGTACATCATTTTAAAATATTTTTATTTTGTATTATTCATTCAATTATTTTTTAATATATGTATTATTTAATTTATACATTAAGAGGGTCTTTTTATCTAACTCTGTGTTTAATACACAGAGTTTAATTAGTTTAATTAGTACCTAATTTTATAATAATACTAATCATTTTAGTTAAAATTTTTGAAAATAAAAATGTTAATTTCCCCCAGGGCAAATAAATAAATAAATAAATAAATAAATAAATAATGTATTAATTAGATATTAGTTTATTAATTGAAATGAAATACAAATTTTATAAATCTTACTATATTTATTTCTTAGCCATATGATCTTTCAGCTAAGATCTGATTAAAATATTTATAGATTTTGTTTTACTTTTGTTAGAGAATCACTAGTACTTTTTTTTTTTTTGGTGATTTAGAGTTTTTCCATTATGAATACGCTTTTCTTACCTTTTTCTTTTTTTTTTCTCCTAAAAATGAATAATTCCTCCACAACCAGCTGAAAAGAGGGCCATGGATGTCTTCCCCAGCCCCACATCAAACCCTCCAAAGCTTCCGTCTCATATCAAACGCACACTGCAGGCCATGGGCTGGGCTTCTGAAATATGCAGCATACCGTACAGTACTTCTTTTCCATACAGTACAGCATAACCCTTTTAGATTTGACGTTCATGACATTCACAAGGAGATCAGATCGGACCAAAAGTTTCTGAAACATGCGCAGAATATCACTTTAGTAATCAGAGGCCGCCGTGGTTCCGAGCGGACGAAGGGGCCACGCTGTAGAAAGTTCAGTGTTCAAGCTCCATTAGCTGCTTGGGTCCATGTAGAGTCCTTGAAATCGGAGCATATAGAAAATGGAGGAGCAGGCTGAGATAAGTGGGTCGGATATGCACGACTCAATTTGAATTTCTCCTGATGTCGTACTCACCCAGGCCTTCTAGAGCTTTCAGTCCTTTTCACCTCGTAGCAGTGGAGGATGGCGTTAATTGCCGGAATGAGTGGATTAAAGTGCGATAGTGGCAGTAATGGTGCCGTCAATGGCTCAATCACAAAGAGAAAATGGCTCTTATAACAATTATCCTCCAGCACTAGAAAGCCTATAAGTGATTAAGAGCCGCCATTACAAATTACAGGTGCACTTTCAAAGGTTAGTTTATAATCTGCTGGAGAAAACATCTTTTATTTCACTTCTTTTATTTCCCTGTAAATCGGCAGCTTTAAACATAACCGCTCGTTCTCCATAGGCTTCCTTAGAAATCTAACAAATGAAATGAAACAAATGATCTCTTTGGTATGACGCTTAGGTTTTAATTTATCACCTCTAATTTATTCCTAGACGACAAACATTTTCATTAATTTGACAGCCGTGCATAATTGCACTTATACTGTCAGGAATTTCTAATTAATTTCCTCAACATTCTCGTAACCAAGTCATGGTCATTCAGTCCTGCAGGAGAAACGCAGGCGGTCAATTTGCAAAGCATGGCTGAGCGTTATTATTGAGCTCCTGCGCACGTCTGGAGGAAAAGTGTTAACCATCCAGGTCTGTGCTTAACCATGCCCGACACATTCACAACCCACTTTAAACACAACACAGCAAGATACGCTTTGCCTCGCGTCCATTGCATTCGAAATCCTCCCAGAGTTCGTGTAATCTACCATGTATAATTCGTGATACAACACCGTCGTGAGATTTTCCCATGCGTCATTTGATGCGTAATGCAGGAACAGCTGATAAATGATACGTCTGAAGAGGAAAAAAATTTAAAAATCACTGATGACATTGGGATGTATGAGGCGGATAAACCTGCAATGGAAAGGCACTCAAGGGACAACAATTCCTTCAAGTAGCAAGAAAATGCAAAATGCATCTTAAAAGTATTCCTCACTTATAACACATTCTCACTTATAACATTTTTCTCCAATAAAATCTAGCTTTATGGAGCCGGAATAAATTAAATGTTTACATGGAGGACGGATAGCTTTGTACAGAATGTAGAAGGCTAGCGTAGAGCTGGACGAGAGAAAGTGCAGAGCTAGCGTAGAGCTGGACGAGAGAAAGTGCAGAGCTAGCGTAGAGCTGGACGAGAGAAAGTGCAGAGCTAGCGTAGAGCTGGACGAGAGAAAGTGCACAGCTAGCGTAGAGCTGGACGAGAGAAAGTGCAGAGCTAGCGTAGAGCTGGACGAGAGAAAGTGCAGAGCTAGCGTAGAGCTGGACGAGAGAAAGTGCACAGCTAGCGTAGAGCTGGACGAGAGAAAGTGCACAGCTAGCGTAGAGCTGGACGAGAGAAAATGCAGAGCTAGCGTAGAGCTGGACGAGAGAAAGTGCAGAGCTAGCGTAGAGCTGGACGAGAGAAAGTGCACAGCTAGCGTAGAGCTGGACGAGAGAAAGTGCAGAGCTAGCGTAGAGCTGGACGAGAGAAAGTGCACAGCTAGCGTAGAGCTGGACGAGAGAAAATGCAGAGCTAAAATAGAGCTGGGAAAGCAATTTACATAACTGGCACAGCAGTGCTAGGGTGGATAGTGTACACGGCTAGTGAAAAGCTCTAGTGCATGCTAGCATAGAGCTGGATGAGAGAAAGTACAAAGCTAGCACAGAGAAGGATAAGAGAAAGTACTGTACATGGCTAGTATAGAGCTGGACCCTAGAAAATAACTAGCAGAGATCAAAAAAATATATATAGAAAGCACATGGCTAGCTTAGATTGAAAGTATACAAGACTAGCCCAAGCATAAGTGCATATACTGTAGATGAAATTTAAAAAGGACTAGAAAATAGATGAATAGAAAATACACAACTAGCATGAGAGTGAAATATAAATAGTACAAAACTAGCATGGGTCATATGTTTACAGTGCTGACTCTACAAAGCACAAGTCCACAATTAAGTTGTAGAAGATGGTACACAGTTAGCATATAGGTTACTTAGAAACAGTACAGTTCTGTGTGGGACTTGAAAACATTGTGTGTCTGTTTTTCATTAAAAGTTAAAATATCAAAAGAAGTTAAAATGTAGAAATGTAAACCTAGCTTAATAATGATGTACAGTATATCAATATATAGCACTGAGCTAAAATATAAAAAGTACAAGGCTAATGTAAATGTGGAACACAAAAAACTTACAGATTAGCATAGAAGTGGAAACAAAATGAGAAAAAGAAAGATTTTTGCATATAAGTGGAATAATCAAATCACAAGATTTGCATCGAGCTCGAATGTAGTGAGCCAGCCTTCAAGAAGTCCAAAGCTACTGTAGCATAGCACAAGGCTAGTATATAAACTGCACAAGCTTGCTCCAGGAATCTACATAAAATTCAACATGTATGTATAAAACAGTTTGTATATACACTCACCTAAAGGATTATTAGGAACATCATACTAATACGGTGTTTGACCCCCTTTCTCCTTCAGAACTGCCTTAATTCTACGTGGCTTTGATTCAACAAGGTGCTGAAAGCATTCTTTAGAAACGTTGGCCGTATAGATAGGAGAGCATCTTGCAGTTGATGGAGATTTGTGGGATGCACATCCAGGGCACGAAGCTCCCGTTCCACCACATCCCAAAGATGCTCTATTGGGTTGAGATCTGGTGACTGTGGGGGCCATTTTAGTACAGTGAACTCATTGTCATGTTCACCAAACCAATTTGAAATGATTCAAGCTTTGTGACATGGTGCATTATCCTGCTGGAAGTAGCCATCAGAGGATGGTACATGGTGGTCATAAAGGGATGGACATGGTCAGAAACAATGCTCATGTAGGCTGTGGCATTTAAACGATGCCCAATTGGCACTAAGGGGCCTAAAGTGTGCCAAGAAAAGACCCCCCACACCATTACACCACCACCACAAGCCTGCACAGTGGTAACAAGTGTGGTGAGCTCGTGCAAATTGTAGCCTCTTTTTCCTATTTGTAGTGGAGATGAGTGGAACCCGGTGGGGTCTTCTGCTGTTGTAGCCCATCCGCCTCAAGGTTGTGCGTGTTGTGGCTTCACAAATGCTTTGCTGCAGACCTCGGTTGTAACGAGGGGTTATTTCAGTCAAAGTTGCTCTTCTATCAGCATGAATCAGTCGGCCCATTCTCCTCTGACCTCTAGCACCAACAAGGCATTTTCGCCCACAGGATTGCCGTATACTGGATGTTTTTCCCTTTTTACACCATTCTTTGTAAACCCTAGAAATGGTTGTGCGTGAAAATCCCAGTAACTGAGCAGATTGTGAAATACTCAGACCGGCCCGTCTGGCACCAACAACCATGTCACGCTCAAAATTGCTTAAAGCATCTTTCTTTCCCATTCTGACATTCAGTTTAGAGTTCGGGAGATTGTCTTGACCAGGACCACACCCCTAAATGCATTGAAGCAACTTCCATGTGATTGGTTGATTAGATAATTGCATTAATGAGAAATGAAACAGGTTTTCCTAATAATCCTTTAGGTGAGTGTAAATGTAATATACAAAGTGTAAGCCAGAAAGGAGAACGACATTTCTATCCAGACTCTGTTTTTTTTTTTGTTTGTTTGTTTTTTTTGATAAGTGAGAATAATGAATATTTCAGTAATTTAGCACTTTTTCACTTGAGGTGGGTGTGGCTATATGTGTATATATGTGTAACATACATAATCTATAAGCTATAATACAGAAAGTACAAAGCTACAGCGTGTAGCCAGGATCTAGGACGGACTCGTGACAGGCAGTCAGACAGACCACCATTTGCAGCTTCTCTCTCTCTCTCTCTCTCTCTCTCTCTCTCTCTCTCTCTCTCTCTCTCACTCTCTCTCACTCTTCACCTGCTGCGACAACATTTTCTTTCTGCCAATCAATGCATTAAATCCCTTCTTCTACAGGGGTTCTATCCATATATTGTAGAAGATAGAGAAAAAGAGAGATCAAGAAATTACAACACACACACACACACACACACACACACACACACACACACACACACACACAAACTTAGCAAGTTTATCACTTTGCCATGAGTCTGAACATGGGTGTCGATGAATATTCAGGTCGGTGTCTGTGCTTTTCTTTTTTAGATATTAGAAAGCAAAGTGATCAAAGCTGCACGGTGAGGGAACACACAGGAGGGAACCATGTCAAGAGACAAAGACATCAGCTTTTAAAGCATGAGAGATGTGTGTGAGGATTTATTTATTTATTTATTTATTTATTTAGTTATTTGTGTCTGTCAGTAAATGGTAATCATGTCACAAGGCTGTGATGTTCATCTGAAAGTCAGCTGAGAGTTTAAAATATATTCCAATTAATCCCAGTTTGACTTGAACGCACATTGTATGTACAGGATATATGCATTCAGGTCAAACTGGAGCTACAGAATGTGTTCACTTTTTTTTTTTTTTTTTTTTTTTTTTTTTGGAGTAGTACATGTATGTTTGTATTATATTGTTTCATTTTGACAATTACAGAGTGACAATTCAGAAATAAATACATCCTAAACTATTTATTTTTATTGATTTTATAATTGATGTATATATTTTTTCCACTTTGTATTAATCCGAAACTGCGCTTGTGATGCCGGTATTCTTTTATGACCTTGATTTAGTTTCTGGTGTCCTTTGTTTTTGAAGATTTAGCATCATAGCATGCGCTGCATCAAGTGCTATTTCCTACGCCACTGGTTTGGAAGCCGTTTTGTTCACCAGATTGGCAGTGATTAATGTGATGGCGTCTACAACACCTAGGACTGTCTCTTTTTTAGTTTTCATTTTTAAATAGCCTCTTGTCCTTATGTTGTTTGGTAGCACACTTGACAGCGAAGTGAAAAAGAAAAAAGAAAAAAAAAAAAACCTGTTTGTGTGAGATGGGGTTTGGCATTTCGCTGCGCTGCTATGTCAGCCGGTTTCATCTAATTAACTAAAATATCTGTTTAGCATAGAAATGTCTCGATGCACTTTCATGACATTTTCCTTTCCTGCCCTTCACGGAATCTTCTAAACAGTCTGTAAATAGCTCGCTGCTATCAAAAACAATGTTAATCAAGCTTCCAGACAGACGCCCCGTCTGCGTTCTGATGCCCGCAGGAAGTGAACGTACAGCCGGTTCTAGCTGTGTGTTTGTTCCGCTCCCTGGCTGAGGCTTCCTACCCCACAGAGCAGAGACGCCTGACAAAGTGTACACGTCCTCTCTTTTTCTCGTTCTCTTTCTCTTTCTGGCGCTCTCTCTCCCCAAGGGCAGGAGGAAAGTCATTTTCATGCTCTGCTTTCTCCATCCAGCACAGCATCTTTTGCCACTGTGAAGGCACCGAGCGTGGAGAGCTCTTTTGCAGGGGGTCAAAGCAAAATGATTCAATCTGGGCCAATTCGGGGCTGGATTTAGGAGTAGGACAGCGCTCAGTGCTGAAGAGCTTGGATAAATACATCTAAGATACAGAAGTTGTGAAGGATAAGCTGGAAAATATGGGTGTATTTCCTAGACAAATTTCAATTTTATAGTTATTTATTTGATAGATAGATAGATAGATAGATAGATAGATAGATAGATAGATAGATAGATATGTTATTGATCTGCCTTATGTACAGTAGGTTAAAAGAAAATGCAGAAGAAATTGTACAATTTTAGCCAAATACTGAAATAAAAATAATTGAATATGCTGGGGAAAATGAATATATCAAATTAACAAATGAATATATACATAAATAAATAAAATGCATGATGTAATAAGTCAAAAAGAAACGTGAACAATAAATACAATAATAAAAATATAATAATACACACAAAAAAATTATACATGAATGGCCTAAATGAATACAAAAAAAAACATAAACATACAGATGAAAGACATACAAAATAATATGAAATAATTTACAAATGTAAACAAATAAATACATGAATAATTAAATACATATCATAAACAGATAATGTATAATGTAGTAATCTTCAACAGGAAATATAAAATGCCTAGAAAAATCAATATATAAAGGGATAAAGGGAGAAACAGATAAATAAAAATACATTAAATAAACCAAAATAAATGCATCATGGAATAAATAAATAAATAAACAAAAACATAGATACATTTAAAAATGAATGAAAAATGAATGAAAAATAACTAAAGAGGAGATAGTAAAAGAGAAGATAAACATACAGAATAATAATAAATAGTGTACACTATTATATAAATAGATAAACAGATAAGGTATTTCCTTTACCCTTTGCTTGGAAAAAAAAAAAGTCAATATAGAAAATAAACCTTTATGTACGTATATGTATGTAGATATGTTTATTTTTTTTTTAAGTGTTAGCAGTTTATTTTTTTTATCAATTAACTCAATGGAAAATAAATGAGGAAAAGAGAAAAATCCACATCAGATCAGTATGTTGTGTGTCTGCTCTCTGCCTGCAAAATCAGAATTGCCATCAAGTCGTCTAGGTACACTTGCACACAGTTTTTGACGGAACTCAGCAGGTAGGTTGTTACAAACATCTCGCCGAACTAACCACAGATTTTCTGGATGTCGGCTGCCTCAGATCCTTCTGTCTCTTCATGTAATCCCAGACAGACTGGATAATGTGGAGATCAGGGCTCTGTGGGGGCCAAACCATCACTCCCAGAACTTCACTGCTCTGAAGACACTACTTAATGACTGCATGTTTGCGATTGTTGTCCTATTGCAGAGTGAATATAAGATATATACTGTATCTGGTGGTACACCATTACTTCTGACAAAGTCCCCAACGTAATTTGCAGAAACAGTTCAGCGCGACTGCTTCCTGTTTTCGTGCATACTTGAGTCGCTGAGCATTGTTTCCACGAAGGAGGTTTGGTCTCCAGACATTCGATGGGTGTACCTGGCTCCCACTGGTTTCTGCCGTTCTCTGCTGATGGCCCTGCTGGGCTTCTTCAGATGTTGGAATGTAGTATGCATGATGTCTCTTTCATCTGCTGCTTTAAGTTTCCTTGGACAACCAGTGCGTCAGTGGTTGTCAACATTGGCTGTGTCTTTGTGCTTCTTCAACATGCCATAAACATCATATCTTGAAATCTGAAATCGCTGCTTGGGGTTGACATTGCTGAAGGAGTATAACTACCTTGTCAGTCAGACCATGGTGTACAGTATGACCTGTGACATGACACTGTTTTCTACAACCTCACATTAGTGTTGCCCACAGAAAACCTGTAGCATCTGATATTCCAGAAAAAAATGTCCCCGCGGTTGATTGTAAATGCTGATCGATCCTGAGAGATGTGGCTTTCAGACGTTTTCAGAAACAACAATTAACGAGATGTGCTAACCCTATGTTCATTAAATTCATCAACGAAAGAAAGGAAAAGTGTTTGTGTGTATGTTTCCACTCACATTAAAAGCAGAATTGCTCTGTAAAATGTTATAAACGACCCGATTCATATTACTGAAGCTATTACTGGTCTGACAACACAAACACATTAATAGGAGGTGAAGACGTGTGTTTTCTTGCGGAGATACGCGTCTGACCGGCGATGCGCACAGCGTGATGGGCCTCGACACTACAAGATGAGAACTTGTCAGTCTTTGTTTGCGCGGCGTTGTTCGAACTAATTCATCACAGGCCATTTCGGAGCAGGAAAGAGAAATTGTGTTTTGCTTTGTGCAAATGAAAGGAATAAGCTCTCTATCTCCGCCGCCAGCCGCCAAGTGCCTTTGAGTGACAGAGATTGCCGAGGATAAGGTTTCAGACCGCAAATTTTTCCAGGCAGAAACACTTTGCAAATCGGGCTTACCGCTGAGGCATAAAGAAGGGGCTTGGTGGGGGGGGGGGCGGAGAGTGACGAGTTTTCGCTCTTGGGGAAAAGTTTGCTTCACGAATCATGTTGGAGTAAAAACTTTCCCCTTACAAGGACGTCACATTACTCTCAGCTCCATTCTAAACATCCCACCCCCCATTTCTTTTTCTTATTTTAAATGTGTCCATATGATTTAAACAGAGCCGAGTGCAGTGGTGCATTAGGTGACGACTTTATTGAACCTTGAACAAACAAAGAGGGGCACTACTTAAGCGCGTCTCGATTCTGTATATGATGAATCCCATTTACTGAGCCAAAATGGGAAAATAAATAAATAAATAAAAAATAAAAAGGCCCATTAGGTATCGGACTGTTTTAGTAAATTGTCTATAAACTGTCAGATATTCTTCCATCATTAATGCACTAATTCTTCCCAAACCCCCCCCCCCCCCCACCCGGTAAATGAACATCAAGTGGAGTGGTTAAAAAAAATGTTTCATTTTTACACACTGAACTGAAACACATTTAATGTGTTTAATGTTGAAAGGTTCATGACATACTAAGTGATTCCGGTGCTAATATGTTAATCGGTGTTCTGCTTTCATTCTTCCAGTGAAAAATTTTGTGTAAAAAAAAAACTTTAAATCTCACCTCCTGGAAATAAGAAAGCAGGAGCTGGAGCATAGCGGTAACGTTGGAGATGTTGGTGTTGATGTTGAACTCAGAGTCGACGCAGTTGACCTGTTTGAGCCAGAGGTGGAAGCCAACTAAGTGCATCCAGTTCATTAGTATACTTACTGTAAGTACAGTTTTTGCATATATTTACTTTTATTACTGGATTTTTCTTTGTTGACTTTTACTCCACTACATCCTACAACGCATAGCTGTACTTTCTACTTCACTACATTTGTACACATCTTTGTGTTACAACCACAGTAGTGTGTAATATTTGAAATGGGAATATTGCCAGCTGCTGACTATTAAATGCAGTTGTGTGATATAAAAGCCACTGTGAGCTAATACGAGCTCAGTAAATTTCTCCTTTTGTCATTTTTGTCAATGAGAAATGCAAATGCTTTTACTTGAGTAATGCTCCATCCATCCATCTAGAAACCTCTAAGTAGTCCAACTACGGACAGTGGAGGCAAATTACATTCATTCCTATTTGTACCACCGTGGTAGGACCTCGTTCAACATTCACATTCACACACTTTGGCCAATTTGGAAACGGCCGTTAGCTTAACCTGCAGGTTTTTGGACTGTGGGAGGAAACTAGAGAACCCTGAAGAGAACATGCAAACTCTAAATGGCTTGGCTCACAATATCCATCGCAATTTATCCCAAAGGTGCTTGATGGGGTTGAGGTCAGGGGCTCTGTGTAGGGCCAGTCAAGTTCTTCCACAACGAACTCATCAAACCACGTCTTTATAGTCCTTGCTTTATGCTCTGGAGCACAGTCATGTTGGAATAGCGAAGGGTCTTCACGAGACCTTTGTCCATATAGTGTAACATTGCTTTTGCATTGAGCTACACATCGCTCATCGTATTTGTAACTCAGAGTCCCAGATTTCCATGTAAAAGTGTTCAAGTATGTAGATTGACAAAAGAACAACAAACAAAAAAGAAGAACTTCAGGAATGATTTCTGTGTGGTTGAAATCATCTAGAAAATGATGCAAGTCAGGAGGATTACGAGCAAGTTTCCACCTGGGAATTCTGAAATGAATATTTTCAGAGTTCCGAGTTCAACGGATTGCAGCATCAATCCCACCGGCACCATCATCAGCAGGTGGTTGAATAGCATTGTGGGTAATGTGGGAACCTATTAGTCAGACAAAAGACAAAAAGAAAAAAATCTCTCAATACAACCCACGACAAAATATATGTTACAAAAGAAATCTTGGACACATTCATTATTCAATTATCATTAATACAGAATTTTTATGTTATTGTATAATATATTAAGGATCTACGAAGTTCCAAATCGACCGTTTCGTATCAGGTTTATTCCAGGAGTTGATGTATATTCCTACAAATTAAGACTTTACCATACCATAAAAAATCCATAAAAAATGTATTTAAAAAAAATTAAGATTTTTTTTCTTCTTATTATTATTATTATTATTATTATTATTATTACCAAAGAACTTAAAGTAGTTCATCCCATGCAGTTTTTTTTTTTCTTCTTCCTGACCTTCATGTCCTGATTTCTCCAACACTGTGCATCTTCAGCCTCGAGCTTAAACCTCAAGCATCTGGCCCGTGTCCCATTTTTTCTTATCGACTGAAAAGGAGGAGTGCGCTAATTGAGTCAATATCAGGTGTTAGTCATTAAAAGACAACAATAATTAACAGTGTCTGCTAGGAACATGAATGTTGCATCACTTAAATGGAAAAAAAAAAGAAGGGGGAGAAAAAGTGCTGCCTACATTATCCAATAATAATAATAATAATAATAAAAAAAATTTTTTAAAAAGGTTCAATATATTTCGCTCACTTTTTATCTCAGTAAAATCTTATTAGATATTTTTTTTATTATTAAATAAATACATCAGACTTACTTTTTTTATTTCTTCCCGCCCTGACTTGCTTTCAGCGTTCATTTCAAATCAGTCACAAGTGCATCTAGCTCAATATTGACCACCTAAACACTAATTCCCTTTTTAATATGTACTTTCCGAATTACTGTCAACTTGCATCACTAAGTGTGATAAGATTCGTATACCTAGGGATTTAATCTTTCGTAGTAATAACATCTCAGGCTGCGAGGCTTTGGATCTCTGTAGACTTAGCCGTAGCAACCCATAATCATCAGCTAGATTTAATTATTTCACAGCAGTTGAATGCTAATGTTGATCGGTGTTGTCAGTGTTAGCGCCTCGCATAAGCAGAGCACTTTTCTTTGACACGCTTTTTCGCGGATGATGCCGCGGTCGTAATAAAGCTTTACAGGAGGGGCGGCCGTTGATGGATTCCTCGATGTTCGGCATGAGAAGACGAGTCCCACTGAAGCACTGGCAATTATAAAAAGGTAAACTCTCTCTAGGCTGTGATTCGAGAACGTTGTTCAAGTCAAACCGGGACTCTTCATCGCGCAAACTCGTTTGCATTTTTACACAGATTCACGCCTGAAAGTCCTGGCCTCCCAGGAACTCCTGTCACGGCCCAAACATGTTTAAATGGCATGGAGCGGAGGTCAGGACTGTACAGCGGATGTGGCAATAACCTCCGAGACGAATTCCTGTAATGTGTAAGCGGTGCTGTGGCTTTGTTCTTGTCCTTTTGAACAAGTTCTCAGAGACGTCGTTCAACCCGGTCATTCCAAACAAGTTGCTCAGTTCTGTATCCATGGTGCCCTCGGGTGACATTTCTAAAACTTACAAACTTTCCTATTTAAATGGTGAACTAGTTAATGTAAAACTTTAGCTGGGTGTGTATGAACATCCCTGGAGGAGTCATTATTATTCAGGGTTCTTTGCAGAAATGCAGCATCAGCCGGAAACTTTATAAACTCCCCTGTAGACGCACCAGACATGTATTCAAAATACACACACACACACACACACACACACACACACGCTGCTTGCACTCTCTCATGCACAATGTCAGCCTCTTTCTTTATAAAAGTGTACACAGAGACAGGACGCCTGCCAATTTGCTTTGACGACTTCCGAAAGCCAAGGTGGCAATTTGTCTGCGCTGTATTTGCGAGCCGACACAAGAACACTCTTGCACTTTTAACACAGCCAGAGCTCCTTGACAAGGTAATCAGTGGCTGACTCAGCCGTGAATAAGCCTGGCCAGAACGCCACTAATACAGCAAGACATGTTCAAGGTTATTACTTCTGATATAGCGCCGCTCCTTCACAATTTCTCCTGTAGCTGAAGAACAGAACAGCACAGCACAGCACAGCACAGCAGACGCCGGAGCTATATGAAGGAGGAGGTGGGAGGGGAAGGGCCGCGGCTTAGTGCCCAGAGAGTAAGAATATCACACCATCCTTTCATTCTACTCTTTTCTCATCTTCAGAGTAATCCAACAATGGCGTATCATAAAATAGGCAAGGACAGTGGAATCGAGCCTATATGGCTTTGTGGAATTTCTAAATTATATACTGTGAACTGCTCGGCTTGTTTTTGGAGCTCAGACGTGCGACTTGTTTCGAGGTCATGTGTTCTATATTGTATGACTTTTTTTTTCCCCCTTTGATAAGAAAAAAAAAAAAGAAGAAAGTTAACCGAGGCAGTATAGATATTGCGTTCAGTTTGAATTATAGTGATATTTTTTAATACAATACAAATTAGCAAACATGCAGGAGCTAATCAACTTATGTATTTTTTTTTCCCTGTTCTGGTTTAATTAGATCAAATTGTAGAAAATCATCTTAACGTGACATTTTTTTTTCTTTTAACAGATATTCTAATGCATTACTATATAACATGACATTAGGAAGGATAAAGAGTATAATCATGCTTTTTAAAGAATTATGCACATAATCCATGCATATACAGATAATAATGCATTATTACTAAGATTATAATGTATTATTATTACAATTAGTAAGATTATAATATATTATTATTATTATTATTATTATTATTATTATTATTATTATTAAGATTATAAAGTATTATTAGGCTTATTAAGATTATAAGTATGCTTTATAAAGAACTATGTACATAATCCATGTATACACATTTTTATACAGACATTAATGTATTATTACTAATATTATAATGTATTATTGCTAAGATTAGTAAGATTATAATGTATTATTATTATTAATATTATTAAGATTATAATCATGCTTTATGAAGAACTATGTACATAATCCATGTATAAGCATGTTTATACAAATAATAATTGATTATTATTAAGATGAATAAGATTATAATGTATTATTTTTATTATTATTATTATTATTATTATTATTACGTTTATTAAGATTATAATCATGCTTTATAAAGAACTATGTACATAATCCATATATAAACATTTTTATACAGATTATAATGTATTATTACTAATATTATAATGTATTATTGCTAAGATTAGTAAGATTATAATGTATTATTATTATTAGGCTTATTAAGATTATAATCTTGCTTTACAAACAACTATGTACACAATCCATGTATAAGCATGTTTATACCACTAATAATTGATTATTATTAAGATGAATAAGATTATAATGTATTATTATTAAGATCATTAAGATTATAATCATGCATTTTAAAGAACCATGTTTAACTATGTATAAGCATTTTTATACAGATAATAGCTTATTATGTGGGCTATACTGAATAACATTATACATGCATTTATTACGCATTATAAATACAGGATTTATATAAAGGGCTCTTAAGGCTGTTTCTCACATTCAGATCATTATTTTCTGCTAATGAAATGAAAGTAATTGAATAGTAATGAAAAACTCGGCAGTTAGTCTGTATAATTAACCTTCAGCTCATAAAAAAAAAAGAATGTACACAGCAACACGCCCACAGGTAAAGGACACGGAAAGGTATGTCTTATAATTACATGCTCCATGTCTCTGCCTTTACCTGGCTAGTGGGCACAATTGCCCAGCGAGTCCTTTGAAACACTCCGAGACAGGCCAATTAAACAGAGTTAATTGGCCACTTCAAACCGAAAGCCTGAGGCACATTTCACAATTCACACTGACCTCTTCTGCTCTTACCGTGTGACATCAAAATACATTCTTTGTGATCGAAAAGTATGAGCGTCATTCGCTAAATTGCATGTTACACCAACATATCCAGGTTTAATGGTATCATTACGTCGTTAGTAGTGGTGGACACAGGACCTCCATCAGCTACCCGGTCTAAATCTAAATGTAACAACAACAACATGCTGAAATTCAGATATTCATACATGGTCTGGTTATTACGGAATTGTGAAGTCACATCTGGAGATTTTGACAATGCCATGGAGCCAAGGGAGCGCAATTGGCCATGATGTCTAGGTTATAGTCTTTCTCCCCTGTCAATCAAAACAACACTGGACAACCATCGCTATCTCTGAGCTTGTGTACATAGAATAAGGTAGATACCACTTTGAGCCTATGAGGGCCTGAGACATTTCTAGTTCATGTTCCTCATAGGATAAACCAGGATGTGCAAACATCTGTCTTGAGCTTAAGAATTTATGACTCTTCAGAGGAGCTTTCTCAAACTTTTTTCAAAGCTATAATATGCAAGGAATACAAATAATATTAGAAATAATAAAAGGATGATGAAGATGGTGATGAAGAAGAAGAAGACAAAGAATAACATTTTATGCAGGACTAATTTAGACCTGCTATTTTAATGTATGTTACACGTATTCTTTAAAAAGGTGGTGAAATAAATATGCAAATGGGACAATAGCTAATGAAATACATCCTAATTTGAAAATTGCATTTCTTAACAACAATAAAAAAAAATAGTTTGGTATTTGAAAACAAAAAAAAAAAACATTAGAAGCACCTTCTAAAAATATGTGAAATCGAGTGGATTCATTGTTTCAGGTATGATGTTTATGGTGCCTTACAAACTAGTCATGGAAAGAAAAAGAAAATACCAGGAGTAATATATCTTACATTCACAATCTTACCTTACAGCATGGACCCCAAAAAAAAGAAAAAAAAAATCATGGAGTCTGATTTATTGATTTATTCCTAGGCACTCTGCACCTTTGCTCCTATATTCGAAGAGAAGCCCAGCCTTGGAGACATCACATTAAGTTCATTTGTGGCAAGACCTAAAAAATGAGTGACACTCGGCCTCCCTGACTCACCCTAGACCTTGCGGTGAGACGTCCAATTTAAACCTCCGTGACCTTTCCGGGGAAAAGAAATACCAGGAGTCTCATTATCAACCTGTGCCGAAAGAGGGAGCTTTCAAATGACAATCCTAATGGTCGCACCTCATCTGTATATGTCAGCGTATAGCTAATTATATACAGACACTTTATTCTGCATACTGAAAACGGAGGGGGGGGGGGGGGTGAGAAAGCACGTTGGGGAAGCGGATGCGTTGAAATGAAAAAAAGATTGTGAACATATTAATGGTATGCTGTTTAGTTGTAAGTTGCACTATGATTGGTGATTGGTGAAAATATGATTAAAAAAGGAAATCGCCTTAGATAAAAATCTTCCCTTCGGTATTATTAGACCTGTCTGGCATTTGGCCAAAAAGAAGAAGTTCATCACTGGGAGCTACTTTATTTCTATTCAGTTTCTGGTGTAAAGTTTCTTATGTTAAAGTCACAGATTCACCTGGCTATATAAGGTTTTATCTGGCAGGCAATAATCATTAATGACCATAGGATGAACGCAAGACAATGACCTTTCAACTTATAGCTGTTGATGTTCCACATATGAATTATGATAGTAATAAAAAAGTGTACAAAGTAGGTCTAAATTCTAGCTAACGTCAGGTAACATTAGCAGGAGATGTGCTAGTTAAATGTAATATGACAAATAAACGAAATATTCTAGTGTAACTAGCCCTAAAATTTAGCTAGTAGGTTTGTAATGTATATTTAAGTACGTTATTATGTATTTTAATATTAAATGATACTTTATGAAGAAATTTCAAGGTTGACTATGTGCTAAGTTTAGAGTTTGTACGATAATTGAACCTTATAATAGATTATAAAATACTATTTTAATCAATATTTCAGAATTTTGAAAATTATAATAACGGTGCTGAGATGTAACTAAATTTGAACAAATTGTTGGAATTTTGGTAGCTTAAATACTATAGTTCCTCACCCCATGGAACCTTATAGTGCTAAAGTCAAAGTTTTTCAAATATGCCTACAGCTATTTGTTTGAGAGAAACATTTGGTTCGGAGAAATATTTGTTTCATAATAATGTGCTGAGCTTTACAAAGCACTACTGTTACTGCATTATATACCTCTGAGAGAGTCTAAACTAAATCTAGTGGCTTTTCCCTCCATTAAAACCGTACAAAATGCTGAGAGCGACAAAGTCCTCAAAGAACCTGGAAAACAGGCAATAACATCCACTTATGTGACATGATGTTGTTCTTTTCCCACATTTCTGCAGGTTGGTATCAAGTTTCAGCGTTGCTGTGTGAGCTAGAGCGGATCAGCATCTTAGCGAGCATCTTTAACAGACAGCTGTGTAGAAGAAAAGAACGAGTTCAAAGGTTGCATGATGAACCAGCCTAAAGCGGTTTCAATGAAAGACATCTGAAGCATAAATATTCATTAAACACACACAGAGGAAGGGCGTATGAATCACCAGTCTCGCCTTGATGAGGTCACGTTATCCCAACAAGGAAATGGAAGATGTCCATGCTCGTATAGCTTGCAGGGAGATGCGGTGTTGTTATTGTTGTTGTTGTTGTTGTTGTTGTTGTTGTTGTTGTTTTTCCCAAAGTGAAAGATTGTAATACTCAAATCATCACCATGGTGGAACGATTTCCACACTGGAGAGAGACATGCATTACTTTTTTCTGGGCCACCGGCCAGAGCTGAGGACCTGAGGACACAAAATGCTTATACAGGCAAGACAACGGCAGAAGCCTGTCTTTATTAATTGCACGCAACCCTGAGGTCTAAGGGCTAATTTGGCAACAGGGACAAATATTAACATGAAGCAGCTGGTTTGCTCCATCAGGATAAGCTCTCTTTTACTCACTGTTCGTATTTAAGTCAAAGATTTAATATGTAATATGACGCCTGCTTGGGAAGTTCAACACAGCATAGCATAGCCATAATTGGGATAATATGTTTCACTAAATAGGCACATTTACTGTGTGATTTCATTTATTTCGAATTAATCAGGGGGTTCAAGTCAAACCGGGACTTTTGATTGTGCAAAATAGCAGAACACAGTTACGAGAGTAGAAACTACCTTTATTTCTCTATATAACACCCTGCTACACTACAATGGACAGATCCATCGTTTCACTAATAATTGGATTTGATTAAGGTCGAATTTATTTTTTCTAACCGGACTACTTGCTTCACGTCTGAAACGCTGGCCTCCCAGGGACTCCTTTAATGGCCCAAACATGTGGAAATGGCTCTGCGCGAGGTCAGGACTACATGAGGCATATGGCAATAACAAACCCAGACGAGTTCCTGTAACCTGCTGGAGAATTACAGGAAGTGGTGTTGGTGAATGACCGTGTGTACAGTTCCCCAAAAAAAAAAAAAGGAAACAATCCTTAGCATTATACCCGATAGAGCGCAAAGCCACCTGAGCTACAGTCAAGCACGAGGACAATGCACCGTCCTCGTCCTTGCTTTGTGAAGCTCAGGAAGGTTTCCATCCTGGATGAGATAAAAGTTTTCTCAGTGACACAACAAGCAAAATATGTTACTGTTGACCAATTTTAACTTGCAGTCTTTCACCAAACACTACATTCAGGAGATGTTGTTATTTAAAAAAAAAAAAAAAAAAAAAAAAAAAAAACCGAGCACAAGCATACAGTATGAACAATTAGCACATGTCTTATAAATCTTTTAAGAATTACACCTGAAGGAAATTGTTCGAACTGAAAAAATCTGAGTTTGCTTTTTAAATTATTTCCCATATGACCTGGAACATCATCTTCTTTATTGCAAGCGTCGTGTTAGGAATAATGAATGGCAATGTATGCAGTGTTCCACCTACGAAGCAGCATGATATACTGACTCAACTTGTAATGACCAAATCATCTCACTCCTCATCTGTACCACTTTATCCCTGTGTACTGGGTTGTGGGGGCCCTGAGACCTATTCTAGGAGACTTGGGGCATGAGGTGCGTACATCCTGGATAGTGTGGCAATTCATCACACCCATGAATATACACACTCGCACGCTCATTCACATACTACGGGCACTAATCAGCCTAACCTGCATGTCTTTGGACTGTCTGTGGGAGGAAACCGGAGTACCTGGAGGAAACCCAACATGAACGGGGTGAACATGCAAACTCCATGCACACAGACCCATAGTGGGAATCAAACCCGGGACCAGGAGGTGCAAGGCGACAAAGCTTACCACTAAGCCACCGCGGCAAATAAATCAATTTGGTTTAATTTAACATTGTGGCTCAATTTAACACAACGCCTTATCAGAGCTTGATTGGTTTTTGATTCACCAACTGACCTGAATGAAGGTGTGGACTCAAGCAGGTAATTCAAAAATGCTGCTCCACACAAGGGTAAACGTTTATTCCAAATGTATTTAAAGTAGAGAGCGAGACACAGAAATGGCTCCGACCCACTCGTTGCGCTAAAGTACAGATAACTGGCAGCGATTTTCTCCTGCATTTACTCCAAAGCCGATGGTAGAATTGGAAACGGCCGGATGCTGCACTCTGGGCTGAAGGCCATTGATTGGAAGCGCTGCTTTATTGATGAGTGGATGATCTGCTGTGTCTATGCTATCTTTACCTTGACTGCTGTGATTGATTTAGTGGTATTCTCTCATAGGCAGTGATCAATGTGCAGCACTGATGAGCTTAAGATTACACGCCTGCCCCAGAAAAAAAAAAAAAAAAAAGCTTTGAGTTCAGAGCCACTGAGAACCTCGTTCTCGGTTTTCATACGGTAGGCTGTTAAAGCCGGAGTCCATTCCCGGGTGGATTGCTTTTATTTTCTCGTTTGATGAAAAACTAATACAAAACTTTACTCAGTTGATGCCTTCTATTTAATAATAAATATGACAAATCGTTATATATTTGCTTCATATTATGGAGCTGGTGAGTTCTTCATTTCTTCTGCCCCATATGAAATGATCAAATAAAATCACATCCATCAGAGTTTTACTCTATTATAAAATGCCTTATATGGATTTTCTTTATATGGACATATACAAGAGGTTGACAAGAGGGAATAAAATCGACAGAGTGTTTCAGTGAGGTTTTTCAGCCGCTAAAAGTCACCAGATCCGTTTTTTTTTTCTTCTAATGAATAAATTAGAGAAAAAATTTTTTTAATGAAACTGTCCCGCATGTCCCTAAACATCCGTACCTATATAGTGAAGGACAAAGAGACGACAGTGGAGAATTAGACACACTGACAATCCTGAGGTTTGCCTGGTTTTTCAGATCCCTTCCATAATTCTCTCTTTGTCTACTTCTATCTTGTCTTTTGCCATCGAATCAAATTTTGAAAAAAAAAAAAAATCTGTCTTTGACACGACACGACACGTCTGGAGATTGGTGTCGCAAGGGGAGCGACGCTGCCACCGGACCAGGGTGAACGAAAACGCCACAAAATGCTGTCTGGCCGGAAACGCAAGAAGCCTGTGACTGAAACAACGCTCCCATTTGTACTGTATGAACGCCTCCATAGCTTGCCTCCAAATCAGCATTTTAAGCAAAGTGAAAAGGTTTCTGAAATCATCGCCGCTTCCTTTGAAGACGCAACGAAGAGAAGCGGATCGTCCTCCATCCTGGCATCGCGGAGGAAGAAAATCCACTTGATCCTCCTTTCCTGTCATTTGGCCACTGACCGTTCAATGTCAGGCTTACTTGGCAGCTCGAGACGGCGCGGCCGTGTCAGCGCCGCGTACGGCATGGAAATGACGCTAAGCTAGCGTGACTCCGGAGCTCTACAGCCATTGGGAAGCTAATCCCACTTTGCATGTCCTTCTACTGTCTCGTCCTTTGTGCGCCAGGAAGCTTTTAGCTCCAGGGATTGAGAACGCTTAAAAATATGTGTTCTGATTGCCAAGGCTGTAATCAGATTTGGCGCGTAGGATGCCACCTTCATTAGCATATTAGCAAAGTTGTCATGTCGTGCAATGAAGGTTAGTAATTTAAATGTAGCACAGAGTTCGAGGCGAAGGCACAGTTGCGGGATCTGTTCGCCTTGATTTCGATAGGAAATTAACTTTTTTTTTTCTTCTTTTTTTCTTGCATTGCGATAACATAGACCATCTGCCAGATACTGTAAATTCTGTTTCTCCGTCACTGTCTTGCTGTGTAGACAGTCTTGCTTAAACACAGCTTGTATGAGCTCGGCAGGGGGAAGGCTGTAAGAGATAGTATGGCAGAGTGAGGAATAGGCTAACTAATGAGCCTCCTCATAATCCTGTGTCTTTGGCCTAATGGGGCATTTAAGGGAAGATAATGCATGCAGTCTAGCTTTCTCCTTACATCCTCATTTGTATCAAGTGGTAGTACAAGTGCTGCACATTTACCACCGGCTCCCTTGGCTTTTCGTTTTCCTTTTCTGCTGACTTTGTTAGTACAATAAGAATTTCAGGTCTATTTTTATGCACCAATTATCCTACATCTATATTTGTGTTAGACTATATATACAGGACATTACGCTGCTTCCTACAGTAGGTGGAACAATGAATTCATCGCTATTAATTAGTCCTGACACAATGTTTGCAATAAAGAAGATGACGTCTCAGGTCGTGTGGGAATAATTCGAAAAGCAAACACCAAGTGGAGTTGAGATTCCAAGTCGGAGCCTTGATGCATCGCAACGCAGGATTCTGTGTTGTTGAGTTGCTTCAGGTCTACGTAGTTCCTAAAAGATCGAGACGCCATGTGTTCATTGTTTATACGCTGTTGCCAGGCGAGCGAGGAATAAAACACTCTTTTCCAATAACATAATCTCTTGAATGAAGTGTTTTGTAAGAGAATGCAAATGTAATTAACAATTAATAAACAACATATTTTGTTTGCTGTATCACTGAGAAAACTTTTGTCTTTCACGGGTTGGAAAACCTCCCGTGTTTTACAAAGCATGGACAATGCAGACGCTTTCACTAAATGCAAAACGTTTCACTAAAATTCAAACGTTGCCCTTGTGAAAATTGTCGCTATAAAAGTTTTATATCTTTTTTTTTTCAAAGCCAAATGTTTTATAAAATGATTGTCTAAACCAGGTTTCTTTTTATATACTGTCTGATTCTAGCTAACGTATCTAGCAATTAGCAATTAGCCACTAGGTTGCAAGCTCTCTCGCTTAGAGCTCAGCTAGCTTTGACGCTTTGTCCTCTGTCAGGTAAAATACTAAGGATTCCTTCTTTTTATTTAGCTTGAAAAATCAACTATTACTTGTTCAAGTCGGATCAAACCCGGACTGCTAAAGTTTCTAGTGAGTGAAGACTTCAAGCACAGAACGGTGATGAGACGCTTAGCCGTACGTCCGTTAATGACGTTCCTCAGAGAGATGGCTTGGAGCTTTACCGCAGCTCTTCCCATAAACATTCAGCAAGTAGAAATGTCTGAGACTTGAAAATCAATGAATAACTTAGTCACCGACTTGCAGAAGAGCCTGTGGGAACTGTACACACAATTATTCACCAACACCACTTGCATGTTACCGGAACTCGGTGTTGCCACATCCACCGTACAGTCCTGACGCTCACTCAAAGCCATTTCCACATGTTTGGGCCATTAAAGGAGTTCCTGGGAGGCCGGTGTTTCAGATGTGAAGCATGAAGTCTGATCATATATATATTATTTATTGATTGATTGATTGATTTTTTTTTTATCTCATACCTGAGTTCTGTTATTCTGAACAATCAAATGACTTGAACTTAATTCAGTGCTATTTTAGCAATAAACTAAACTCTTATTAGAAAATGTTTTCAATGCTTGCTCGATCATCTATTTCATTTACCTTTTATGGTTTCATTTTTAGACCAAAAACACTCTTTTCCACCTTCAGTCCGTATACCGTATCCCTGATGTGTACTTTATTTCTAATCATGTATAATCTGCCGGCACTGGAGTTGTGACCTCCATCCAGGTGATTTAAGTAATCTCAATGTAAAGCCCGCGAAGTCAACCTGGGCATGTGCATAACCCGAACTTTCTCTACATAAATACTCCTGTAACATTGGGACTCTTACCCAATGCTTGTATCTCTTTCTCTTGCTCATCCGAATATTGCAGATAAGCAGCAAACTGCTGAAGTCCTAAATCTTTCATAAATAGCAAAGAATTAGCGCATATCGCAAGCAACCTTTCTCCATGTCCTTGAGTCTCACACAGTTCCAGATATCCTTTTTTTTTTAAAGAAAAAAAAAAGAAAAAGAAAAAAGCAGACAGCCTAAAGAACAAGTATTATTCTCGCTATGAATCAAGCAGGCAGCCAATTAATTATGCTGTGATTAAAGCACCGGCTAACTAGATTGAAGTTAAGGAGATTGGGGTCAAAGAGTGTTAATTTATTTCTGCGAATCCCTATTTCTGACATTTTTTTTCCCCCTCATACACAAATTATCAAAGGCACCCTGCCATGTGCAAAGTGATTAATTCCGTCACCTAATTGTTTTTGTGTCAAACTGTTTTGAGGGAATGATGAACAATGAATCCATTTCCCTGAGTATCCTTTTCTTTCATTGCTGCTCCCTTTCTCGTTTTCCCCATCGCCCGGTTTAATTCATCTACGCCAAATTAAAAAAAAAAAAACAAAATGCAAAATGACCTCACCGTCTTGCGAGAGAGCGATGAGAAAGCCGAGCCTCAGCGGCAGTCCTGATAATGTCGCTGCCTGATTCCTGACAGCAGATGAAAGAAATGCAGGCCAGGGAGAAATGAAGAAGAAGGGAAAAAAAAGAGAGCGAGAGACAAGCGGGGTAATGTCGAAAAAGAGACGACAAATCAGACTGAGAGGATGAGTGCCTTGTGATGTTGTTAATTGTGAGATTTCATACTTGTTGAAGCGGTGCCGCATCACCGGCTCGGCGCCCGAAGATTAAACTGAATTCTTCCTACATGAACCCAGAAGGCTAATTATAAAATAACGTGCTGGCTCGTTCTCTTTTTTATCCATTTCTCTTTTTTTCCTGTCTAGACCTCTATGCTTCATTATCACAGAGCTGCTGCTGGAGAGATCGCTGAACCGAGCTGTGAAAATCCTTCATACTTATTCGTACCTGATCCCATTAATACAGGATTACAGCACAGCAGCCATGTTTGCTTAACAGATGAAACGAAACAAAAAAAATCTCATTGTTAACGATATACTGTATTTTTTCAACTGTTGGTGTTTCGCACCGATATTGCATAACCAGCGATTGTGGGTCTTCGTAAAAAAGGCAACTGGGACATCCTTCCTAGCATGCTAGCTTTGTACGTTTGTACATATGTACAGTATGGATAGATAGATAGATAGATAGATAGATAGATAGATAGATAGATAGATAGATAGATAGATAGATAGATAGATAGATAGAAACATGTGGACATATATACAGACAGAGACATATGGACAGATAGACATATAGAGCATATGGACAGACAGACAGACAGACAGACAGAGACATGTGGGCAGACATATAGAAACATATGGACAGACAGACAGACAGACAGACATACAGAGACATGTGGACAGACAGACATACAGAGACATGTGGGCAGACAGACATACAGAGACATGTGGGCAGACATATAGAAACATATGGACAGACAGACAGACAAACAGACATACAGAGACATGTGGACAGACAGACAGACATACAGAGACATATGGACAGACAGACAGACAGACAGACAGACAGACAGAGACATGTGGACAGACAGACAGACATACAGAGACATATGGACAGAGACAGACAGACAGACAGACAGACAGACAGACAGAGACATACAGAGACATATGGACAGACAGACAGACAGACAGAGACATGTGGGCAGACATACAGAGACATATGGACAGACAGACAGACAGATAGATCACGTTGAAATCACAACATGAAAAGGATAAAGTAGTTTTTAAAAGTATTTTTAAGTAAAACTAAATTAAAATATACAAATTTTACACTTAGTGAATAAAAAAGACTTTACTGTTTCTATGTACATGATGATTGTATTAACAGGTAGGAACTTAAGTCACTGTACATAACGTGCACCAGCCTGCTGAAAAACTAAAGAAACAAAGACTGAGAGACATGAGACACAATCATATCAGTGCAATGAAACAGAATGTATATGAGCCTATTTATAGTGATGTCAGTGATGCCTGACACAGCAGAGTTATTGTCAAGTCGAACTGCAGCTGGCAGAAAAGACTTCCTGTAGTGCAGTGTACCGTGTAAAAGTCTTGCACCCGCCTTGTCATTTCTTCATTTTAAATGAAATGATGTAGATTAAATTAAAGAAATGGGAACAAATGTTTTACTGTGACAGGCTGCAAGACAAGAAATGCCTGAAGATAACGTTTTAAAATGTCTTGTTTGTATAACAACTTCAGCAGCAGTGACCTCATTTCCCCTCTCGTCTGTTTAAACCACTCAGCACTCAGCATCAGCACCGGCCTGATCATCTGTCATCATCAGCACCTGCTTCTCGCTGGTTCGCGACTAAAGTTAGATGGCATTTTTAAAGCTTGAGCGAATGATTGAGCAGGTCACTGCGTGGCTTCACAAACAAAAAATATCACCCTGATTGAACTGAGAATGAGGGACGAAAAAAGTCCTTTATGAAGCCTGGAGAGAGCTATTTCTCAAAACTGCATTAAAATACAAGAAAGTTTGGAAGGGCTCAAGAATTGTACATTCAAACCTCTTTTGTGTCAAAGGGAGAAGAAGAGAAAAAGAAGCTCTCTCTCACTTTCTATCTGTCTGAGGGTCCCTCGACGCTAATTGTCAGCAAATAAGCGGCACAGACTGTGAAATGTAAATCATCCTCTTCTTGTTTTCCCAATCTAATCATGCTTGGGCTGAGATAGATGTGCTCGTCTCGCGAGACGGCCCGGCTGAAGTAGCCCGTGCAGCCTATGATTCTTTGCCAATGGCAATAATGACTGCAGTACAGAAGGATGTAATTATATTTCGCATTACTCATTAGCGAGTACACGTTTAAGCGCGGCTGCATAATTTTCAATCATCAGGCGAGGCTTTTAACTTCTTATTTTTCGAAGGCTTTGTATATCTTTTCCTTCTGTCACAGTGATGCATTAGAAAAGTCTATTTTAGAGTGAGAGAACAACCTAATTAGTGGGAGTCTTTCTGTCCCTGTTTCAAAGTGTCCTTCTTTTTCAGTGCGTCCACAGGCAATTATGATTTTGACCGTTAGACGCCGACACAAGAGCCGTGTCTGGGGGGGGAAAAAAAGAAAATAAAAAAGATAAATGCTTGTGTAAGAGCATCAATTTGTTGCTTGAAGTTCACAGTGAACAAATCATCTCAATACGCACCTCAACCCAGCAGGAACACTAATGTTGGATGAAGGTTGTAGTAAAGCTGTAATATAGTTGTAATATAGCAACGTTGCGATAACATTCAGTGTTGTTGGATAAATGTTTTTTCGAAATGACACTAAAAATGTAAACGTTTATTTGTAGCATTTTTACGTCGATTAACGTTCGACCGGATCCACGGTGCATTAAGTTTCAAACCGGATTTAGAATTCTGATCAGAGATCGGGACGGATACAACAGCTTCCCACACACCGCGTGTGTATCTCATGTCGCACGTCTCTTGATGTCGCCTTTGTGTTTCATTATATACTGAGTGGTGAAACTTAGCTTTATATCTAACGTACTATACAAGCCGCGTCACATCCGGTTCCACTGAACAAATCATTCTCAGACGTTAAGTTTTTTTTTTTTTTTTCACTCTTTTAGCTTCTTTCCAAATTATTATATCAATAAATTGCTATTCATTTCTGCGAGATTGTCGCTGACATGAATGAACAAACAACTAACAACAACAATGGGTGATCCAGTTGTCCTGTCACAGCAACTGAAGTTCAAGTGTAGCTCAGGCCATCGGTTTGGTGATATTACTGTAATATTGTAAGAGTGTTTTTGCAACATTGTGCTAGAGTAACTTGTTCATCCTTATGCCTTAGTCATGTAGTCAACATTGTTCCAAGAATTTCTAACTTTCAATACAACTTTATACCAACCTTGTCCCAATGTCCATAATGTTGCCAAATTAATGTCACCATGACGTTTTGACAAATACACGATACATGACTCAACATTGATTGATTGTTTATAACAGCGGCTCTGACAGGTCGTCCAAGTGTCTCATAATGATTACGGTTTTTTTTTTTTGTAGTTGTGGTTATACTTTGTAACATCTATGATTTTTCCTCTAGGAGAATCTGTAGTCTAACTAAGGACCATGGAGGCCAATGGTGACCGTTGTATTTACTCACATTTTTACATTTTTCATGCGTGAAAATGATTCCTCGTGCTCCCGGAAACATACAGTTTCACAGTTCCAATCCTGGAATATGTCCCGTGCCATCAATAAGTGGAAAGAAAAAAAAAGTGTCCATAGATGTGATAACCTGGTCATTGAGTACATTCAGGTCGTCAGTCGACTTTATTTTAATTCTAGACCTGACCAACTGGAACAACCCCCGATTGTACAGAGGCATGATGGCTTCATGCGTTCCCCTTCTTCCCCTGATGCACACAGCGCTCTGGAATAGGATCCGTCTGGAATCAGATCACAACATTTTCTTCTTTGCTCCGAAGTCCAATGTTTATGCTCCCTAAGCAGATTCCAGTGTTTATTTTTCCTGATTAGTCTCACTAACAAGTGGTTTTGGTCTGGTCACACAGGTGTTCAGTCCAAACCCTGAGAGTTTTCTGTCAGTATATCCACTTCTTCACTGCATATGTGTATGCAAAAGAGAGAGAGAGAGAGAGAGAGAGAGAGAGAGAGAGAGAGAGAGAGATTCCTGTTAATATTTTTCCGAGTGTCCTTAATTCAGCAAAGTTTCCATTATCAAGTGGTGCCAAACTGCCCATCCAATAAAATGAGCCAAAACTATATCCATAAATTATTAACAAACTCATCAAATCAGGTTGTATAGTCTAGACCTACTTTTGGGCCATTGATGTAGTATGAATTGAAATGGGCAATAAATTCTGCTGCTGATGTCAAAGTGTGCAGCGATGGCATTTTTGCCATCTCCCCAAAGATGCCGTTTCTGTAGCACTTTAATTTGAAACAATGTCCCAGTGTGCTATAAGCAGAGAGCAGTCACGTAGAGCTCTTCTCCCCGGGGGAGCCGAGGCTCAGAGGAGGCCGGCTATTCGTCATTTGCTACCAGATATAGTGCAACCTTGGCAAAGAAGAACACAGAGAATCATCAGGAACTAAAGTTTGGGTGAATTCAATGACACTTCGGTGAGGTCCTTTAGCAGGGGAGGCCTCATTAGAGCGGAAGGACAAGAAGACTTAACTTATCCGTGTTAGTGGTGAGCGCCGAGGAGTTTCAGAGATTCCTTACACTTCTGTGAACATGCAGATGCCCAGTTTTCATACTTGCCAGGTGGGAGATATCGATTCAAACCTTTTCGACTTTGGATGTAATTGAAAGAGCAGGATTACACTCGGTCGCCGGAAAACAGCAGTTGGTAAAATGGCAAAGCTGTGCACTGTCAGGTAACAAATCTCGTCGCGGGCTTCATTAATAGAGGCGTGGGATTAATCGTGTTTCATTACTACGCACCCCCATAGCTACATTCTTCGCCCGTGGCTTCGGCTGAACTCCCATGTTAATCATACGGAACTTCCAAATCCCATCACGCTGATGATGAAATACCACTCTGAGCAAAAAAAAAAAAAAAAAAAAAAAAAAATGCCAACCCGGCTATCAAAGACGGAAAACTAGCACCGCTCGTTAGCATAAAATTCTTATTACCCGACACCTAGCTCTTGATTTCTTTCATTTTTTTAATAGGCTCAGCATAAATGTCTGCCTCTTGAAACGATATTTTATCAAAGCACCATCGTGGTGATTATAAAGTACCACGTAAAGCCAAAACATCAACAACAACAAAAAAACTCATTTGTTAGCATGAAATCCATGCTGAGAGTAGATTTTATTTTGTATTCATTTTTAAATCAAATTCAATACATTTTTATCCCAGCATAAAGCATAAATAAATGTAAAAAAAAAAAGGGAGTTAATTAACACCAACCCGCTTTTGAAAGATTGAAAACTACCAGGGTCTGCTTAGCATAAGATCCTAGCTACTAGAGAGCTAGATCTTCGTGATTAGCCATATTGTCGCTGAGTGTTGTTAGTGCTCTTGACGTTTGTTTTGTACCATCGAAGCGATCATAAAGTGCCACCCTGACTAACTAGCAGGACGAGTTAGCACAAAATCCTGATCTCCGTGAGTGTGTGTCTCTGTCTGTCTGTCTGTCTGTCCATATGTCTCTGTCTGTCTGTCTGTCTGTCTGTCCATATGTCTCTGTATGTCTGCCCACATGTCTCTGTCTGTCTGTCTGTCTGTCTGTCCATATGTCTCTGTATGTCTGCCCACATGTCTCTGTCTGTCTGTCTGTCCATATGTCTCTGTATGTCTGTTTGTCTGTCTGTCTGTCCATATGTCTCTGTATGTCTGCCCACATGTCTCTATCTGTCTGTCTGTCCATATGTCCCTGTCTGCCTGTCTGTCCATGTGTCTCTATATGTCTGCCCACATATCTCTGTCTGTCTGTCTGTCTGTCTGTCTGTCTGTCTGTCTCTATCTGTCTGTCTGTCCATATTTCTCTGTCTGTCTGTCTGTCTGTCCATACGCTCACTCCATGCTGATTTGATTGTACTTCCTCTTCTTTATTTCAGTTATTCTGATTCATTGGAGCGGAAAGAAATCTCAATCTTTAAGTATTTAATGCCGCGTTCGATATACGGCTTTACACTAATTAACTCACTTTGCCCTTCACATTCCTGACTCCCAACATTCATCGCACAATTACTTTCGCCTCATGTAAAGGGTAATCCTCTAATCGACGACCGTCCCTCAGGCAAAGATGGTAGGGCATCAGACATTTCTGAAAGCATTAATCCGCTTACAATGGCTGGGTAAAGCGAGCGGACGCTGCCTTTTTCCTACCAGACCAGACGCCGTCACGGGAGGCCAGATTGGAAGACTTTGCATCTCCCTTCTTTTTTTTTTTTTTTTTGTTGTTAATTAACAGATTTCGGGTGAATGGTGAAATCACAGTAGGATCTCTCTGCGCGCCCTCGCCGCTTTTGTCCACATGCTTTTGTAAACCGGCGAAGCCGAGCCTCCGGAGTCGCAGCAATTGTCCAAACATCACACACTATAGAACTGGAACTGAAAATCCATAAATTGCCTCCTGAAAATTTAAAAAGGAGCCAAAATGCTATTCAAGTGTAAAAGATTAACCTTTTGCCCGCTGCTTTTCTGTGCCAACGCAATCTGTCGGCTTGCTGAAAAATGTAAGAATCCTGCAAATGCAGGTAACTCATTTGCTCCAGGATTTTAAATCGCAGAAGGTCGAAAGTTCACGTTTTGGGTATTAACAACTTTGCGGCAGAGGCTCATGGAGGATGAAGCCGTCTCTCCGTTACAGAAGATTCCCATACTTAACCTACCATTAGGTCATTCTGCATGATGTTGGAGAGAAACGATCAACACGTTGTGCCCTGAAGTTGCGACACCTGACATGGTGGGAATAATATGGGATGCATCCAAACGCAATGCATAAATCATGCATGGTGCAAAAAGAATACACAAAAAAGGTGACAATGAGAAGGTCCAAACAAAAATTTGAAGAAAGGAAAAAAACATAGGTGGAATTGAATGAATCTGAATTACTATGGCAACAAAAACAGATTCAGGAACAAAATCACAACAGACCAGTTGTGCATACAAAACATCCAGGTACTGTATGAAAACCCTATAGGGAATGAGAAAATCACAGATGAATCAAATGATTAACATTTTGGATGAAAATGAAAGAATCGTGAATCATGTATTTAATAAATAATAATAAGCTCATTCAAATATGATCTTATATGAAAGTAAATAATTTTAATCTAAAAATGTGTATGAGCAAATGAATCATGTCTAAATCAAAATGAATGAAGCATGTGTACGAAATCGCATGTATAAATACAGTAAGTGAGTCGCCTGTATAATAAAAACCACATCAAAAAGACATGAATTGTGTAAAACGTGAAAAGAAAATGAGAGATTCTTGTGAAGGAAATGAAATAATCTTGCACAACAAACCATGTGAAAGAATCATCTGTGAAAACAACAGAATCGTGTCAAAAAAATCAAATGCGAAAGTGAACTAGTAATGTGAAGGAATCATGTGCGAAAGCAAAGGCATCATGTGAAAGAATCGTGACTCGTGTGAAAGTAAATGAATCATTTGGAAGAATCACATGCGAAGACCAACTCTATCGAAGAATTCACAAAAATAAATCATGAAACCGTTAACATGTGAACATAAATGAATCATGTGACAACAACAAAAAAAAAAAGGCGGGAAAAATCTTGTGACAGAATCGTTTGTGAAAACAAATGAATTGTGTGTAAAAAGAATCACATGATTTGTGTCAGGGGGGAAAATGATTCATATCTAAGAAATGAAGTGAAATTGCACAAATTAAGGTTATAATGTATGATTCATGTCTCAAAGAACCACAAATAACACAAATGAATCGTGTGAATAATGGACATGTAATGATAAATGAATCACGCAGAGAAAAAGAAACGACATGAAACAAGTGATTTAAATAAGCGAGTCAGGGCTTGGTGCAACGAAACGATTCATTTGTGACTTTTTGTCTAAGGGTTAGTGCAGAGTTTCTTGCCTCACAGCGAGGAGAGGAGGCTGAGTGACTCTGAGGACATCTCCGCTGTCAATCTGGGAAGTAATTACAGCGCGTGTCCGGCACAGTTTAGAGCAGAAATCCACTCGAACGGAAAGCGTCTGGCTTCATTTTGCACCTAAGTCCCCGAGATATGGCAGCTAAAGCCACAGAAGATGATCTGTCTTTGTTGTCAGCCACAGCCACTTAACGAGAAGAAAAATATCAGTGTAGCTCCCGCTCAGGGTGATCCGGTCTCTATTTACCGAAGAACCCGAGACAGATGGGATCGCGGCCTTTACAACTGGCTCTGAGCGCCGCAGTTGGAACTCTGAGAGGTCTCACTCATCAAAACGGCCCATTACACAGCAGAGAAGCATTAAGCAACGTCCACCTCACAGGTGCTGCAGTCACGAGGATCGCCGGCCGGCCGCTGACGGATGATCCCCGGTGACGCTCCCCGGCTCCGGCGCTGTTTATACAGCTGATCGTCTCACGGAAGAGCCTCCGCAATCAGCAGATGCTCGTTCACGGATATTCGAATCAGTGGAACATAAAACCTGGCCCTCAGCTCCACTACGCTCTCTTAGACATCAGGGGATGCGGGTCAATTTACTGTAGATGCGAATTCGAATTACAAGACTACTACTGTTTCGATTGTTTCTATTCTTGTAATGAGTGGAACAATCTGAACATACGAAGGAAATAAAGTAAAAAATAAAGCCTACTATACATAATTAACGTCTATTAGTGGCAAGAAAAAAGTATTGAAGCGTTTGAAATTTGTCACTGACCGATATACAGTAATGTGGTAAAAATAATAACACAAAAAAATAATAATAATTCTGATCTTCAACCATAAACATCTCATAGTGCTAGTGCAAAAAGCATGTGAACCCACGAGTTAAAGACCCACCTGGGTTCAGGTGTTATCATACCTAGAGTCTGGTTAAGAAAATGAATACAGTAGCTACTTTGACCGACTGAAAAACAGCTCAAGCTCAAAAACCATCTCTCATGAAGAGCTTCCCAGGAAAGCAAGACCATAAACGTATGTAGCTCTGCTGCAGAGGAGACGTTCATCTAGACGTTCACCAGCCTCAGAAAGCACCAATTAACCTCAACCGGCACCTCAGATTAGAGCCGTTATGAAGCTTTACAGGGCAGAAGCAGCAGATAAACATCTCAATATCGGCAACTGTTTGAAGGAGATTATTGTGTATTTTGGATGCCTTCAGCATATAGAATGTTTGTTTCTTTGTAGATTTATTTAGCTGAGGTTTTTAATTTGTTGTGTTTATTCAGTATATCAAGAACTTTAAAATATAGATTTTTTAATTTTGTCATTTAAAAAATCTAGAAAATTTGTGAAAGCAAAAATGCAAAAGAATTAAAATAATAAATAAAAGGTGTTTCTACTTAAAGTTTCGAGAAATCCTTTGTTTATTGCTTGTTTTCTATATTTATGTTCCTGCAGCTTTTTGATGTTTGTTTAACTATTTATGTAATCATTTATTTATTGTTTGTTTTCTAATTGTTATTTATTTTTTTTATATATTGATTTGTTTTTTTTTCTTTGTTTGTTTTTCTAATTATATTTATTTATTTATTTATTTATTTGCTTGTTTGTCTGCTTGTTTATTTCATTTTATTGTTTCCTTGTTTCTTTGCTCTTCACTGTTTTAGATTTTACCAGGTTCTCTCTATTATTCATTACGATTTTCTTTACTTGTCACTGGTGAGTACTTTTATTTGCACGAATCTTGCACTCGGCCGTCTTCAATGCACTCAGCGTGACGGTGGATTATCCCAGGGTCACCGGACGTGGATAGCGGTTGCATCATTGCATCGACTGTTAGAGTGTAACGTCTCTGATTTATAATGAATCTAACTGTTCTGATTAGAAGCAACAGACAAGCGAAACTATCTTGCATTATCTTTTAAATGATCCTGCTGCTTTATCACGTGTAAAATATCGTCTAATATGAAATGGAATAATCCACCCACGCAGCTGCGGTGCTGAGCGAGCGTCTGCCACAAGGTCAGGAATGAATATGCAGTCGGAGGAGACAGGCATGATTTATATACAGTGAGGCTTAAATGTGTTTCCTTTCGCTTGAATGGTATTTCAATGGAACGGTTTGGACCGTTTCAGCTTCTGTAATCACCAACATTTCATTTACTAGTAACTCCTGGCCATATAACGCTTGAATGATCTCATTCTTCTCATGACTCGAGGTCAGACAACCAAGTTCCTTAAATCTGACACTGTGTATATGCATATCACTTTATTTTTGGCATCTCTATTTTAAATTTACTTGGATTGTTTTTATGTTCTCTGACCAGCCCTTTCTACTGTTGTGTCCTGCACGTGCACACACACACACACACACACACACACACACACACACACACACACACACACACACACACCTGTCACAGAAAAGAGACATGACGTCCACCTTTCCCCCTCACACAGCTAAGATTAATTGCGTTCCCCTGGCTCACGTCCTGTTCCCAGGCCTGGAGATGCTTCCGATAATTATATTTCCTTTCAAGCTTGGAGTAAATGCGAACGATTCCTGCTCGTTTTTTTTTTTTTTTCCTTTTAATTCTCTCTGGAAGAACAGCATTATCCCATCGAAATGGTTTTGACCTATGGAAACAGGAACCAGAAAAGAGAGTAAATGGTAAAGACTATCCGGGGTTCCAGTGTGCAACTTATTGCCTCTATAAAATGGGAGTAAAAGCCAAAGAGCACGGAGGACACACGGCCACATCAATTTCCCATCAGGCCCCGAGTTCAGCGTTTAATTTGCTCGGTGGCATTGAACCCACGCAGAGGGGCAGGGGACAGATTGCACTCCTTTACCAGCCAGGGAAATGTCAATATTTACTCAGCGCCATAGCCAGGCCCTGCCAGTTCCTTTGCCTGCTGAGGAACGCCAGATTGGCTCAAGACGCTCGTTTCAATTAATCCTGTTGTTTACGACACTTGTTTTTTAGCCGCGCTCTGGACGAGGTGAAGGGCGGCCATATTGCTCCTCAATAAGCCGTAATAAAAAGGCATCTGGCGCACCGGCGGTTCACCGCCATCATTACAGGACCTCCACGCCGCTGGTGCTAATGCGCACATCACGCTTCACCGATTTTTCTCAGATCTCCCGGAGCATCTCATCGAAATAAACACGACTTCGGGTGCCGAGCTCGGCCTCAACTGGACTGCGAGTAGATCGGCGAGGTTAAGACTCGATTTTCACCAGATAATCATTTAAGCCTTTTGTGATTGTCGGGAGGAAAAGAAACGATCGCCGCTGTAGTGGCGTCTTACACGGGGACTCATTTAACAGATGCTCCACGTGAAGGGATTTCGCATTTCTCAGCCCATGTGATTACGTTGCATTCGTTTGCTTTAATAAGTCAACAGTGTGGCCAAGTCTTGTCAAGATATCGATGTAAAAAAAAAGCAGATATTGTAAATTATTATTATTATTATTATTATTATTATTATTATTATTATTATCAAAATCTGGTTTGTTTTGACTGTCAATCATTGCTTTTACTGCAGTCTTTTCAATTTTGAAACGCATTTCCTTTTGAACGAGTTTCCAGTGGAAAGGTTTTGAAACTGTAAATGGACAAAAAACATATGATGTGTCATTATGAATTAAACTCAATATTGTAGTAGCCTCTCTTTTAATTCGATGTGTTTTCGTGTCAAAACATTAATCATCAGACTATAGTGGCTTTCAGTATTAGGCAAATACAGCCTAAACAACAACAACAACAACGACAACAACAACAACAACCATGGCAACACCAAAAACAACAACACTGTGTCATTATTTATTGAACAAAAATACAGCCAATAATAATAATAATAACAATAATAATAATAATAATAATAATAATAATAATAATAATAATGCACTACTAAGCACCCCATGATCCAATACCTTGTAGATTGACCTTAACAACAATAACTTGAACTTTCTGTATGACTTTATCAGCTTTTCACCATTTTGTATGAAATTTTTTTTTAATTTTTTTACAACTTTAACCTAAAATCAAGTGCAAATCATCACCCCACCGTTGACGTTGACTCCTGAAGTTGAGAAGTTGACTCCTGCCAACCCTTGGGGGGGGGGGGGGGTGTTTGTATTTCTCTGAGTATTGTGAATGTGCCGGAGCGTCCACTCCTGGGAAGACCGGCAACTGTCTGGAATGTTCTCCACTTGTGAAAAATCTTTCTCACTGTAGAACACTGAACTCCAAATAGTTTGGAAATGGATTTATGACCCTTTCCAGGTTGATTTGCTGCAATGATTTTAGTTTCTTTAATAACAAGACCATCGCTTATGTCTTTCCCCCTTGGCGTTGTGTTAACACACAACCTATATGCTCCAGACAAGCAAACTGCCAAAACCTCTGCTTTAATAGAGGTCTGCACACCTGCTGATGATCAATTAATCAAGGGCTGATGATTAACAGCCCCTGGCTGACTGTGGAAGCAATAAGGTTCTTACGGTAGTATATATATATATATATTTTTTTTTTTTTTCGGCTTCATTTTTGTTGAAATAGTGAAAAAAGTTTGTCTGAGGTTGTATTTGCCTAATGCTGAGACTCGATATGAACAGATGATTTTTTTTTGTTTCATGATTTAGATTTTTGTGTTTTGTTTTGGGCACCCAATGCCCAAACCCCAGCCACAATGCCAGTCCCAGGCCCGAACAAAATGCGAGGGTTGCGTCAGGAAGAATATGTGATGTAAAACCTGTGCCAAGTTGTGTGTGGTTTTCGATGGTCCTCTGTGGCGACCCCTCGACGGAGCAGCCAAAATAAAATCAAATCAAATATACTGTATGAGGACATCCTGGTAACAATACCTCCGTTTCCACACACCACCTCGTCATTTTCCAGTAACATCTCCAAGTGTTGAATTCCTCACTCATGAGCCTCGGCCAATATCGCTCGCATTTTTGCGTGCACAAGCTGCTATGATGTAACGAATAGGCGTGCAACCGCAACGCGGATAAAACAGTCCGATCTTCTCTTCTCGTAAAACAGGTCTTTAATCATTTTCTATGACGGGAAAATTATTCCCTCAAAGAGGATTATGGCTGACTCTGACCAGCCAGCCAGGCTGTCGGGGGGGAGGGAGAAAACGAAACGAAAAAAGAAAAAAAAAAGAGTGGTAACTGTATCTGTTCTTATATTTTTAGTTCGTATGCAAAGCCTGTCTCAGTTCTATGGATTCTTTTTTCTGCGAGTAGAGTTTTGATGCGAGCGGCTCTATAGGCCTTTTTATGATCGGCGTTCCGCCTCGTCTCGGTGGGGAATCTCCTGCGTCCCGTGCAAGCTAAAATGTTTGCCGTGTTTAATGATGTGCAAAATGCTCCTGAGTAAAAGTTATTTATCTTTATCGCCGGCCTCCTGAAGCGCCGTCAGTTAAACGGAGCGAAATACTTGCCGGCTGGAAACGGAGGCGACATCGGCGTCCGCGGAAACGGGCCCAGGCCGGATCCTGTGATTTCGGCTATGTTTAATTCTCGGTTGTCTTTTTTGTTTTCCCAGGCTGTGTGTGTGGCTTCGCTAGCACTGATAGCCTTGTTGACGTTAGATATTAGCAAGTAGCTTCAGGAAGGCGTTTGTTTTCAATGAGTTTAAAATATGAGAAAATATATATGCAATTACCAGCTGAGATATGAGAAATGGATTAGGGCTTGTCAATATTCCGGTTTTGGCTCATTTCTCCACAACAGGCGATACTAACTCTTCCCTCATTTTGGCGAACGAGAGCAAGGAGGGATGACTGATTATCTAATCACACACGGGTGAGCTGCCGCGCCATGCCTGCCCATTAATCATGCTATAGCCTGGCCTTTCAGTCGAATCAGCTCCGGTTTCCCAAATCCCCTGAAATTACCCAGACGCAACCTAATGCCATCGTCCGCGCACACTCGGGAGGCCATGGAAACCAATCGGAAGCCTCCAGAAAATCTTAGCGCAGAATGTTTCCGGCGGTTTCCCTCCGCCTGTTTCGCTTCGTTACCGCAAAAGAGCTCAGCGCATCATTACCCGCTACTGGATTATCAGCGGGGAAGTTTTCTTAATTCAGTGCTCAGTGTTTCATTGTACGACTGTCATCCCGAAGTATTGTGGGAAGCCTTCGCCTCGCCGTGGAGCGCGTGGGACTCGGGTCAAAAGGAGGTGTGGGTATATAATGCAAACGCAATCTTCTCACTCCTACTCCTGCAACTCTTTGGAGAGCAACACAATAGCAGTGTGGGCTATTTCTCCGACGACGATTACGCTTTCTTTTGGGCGAGGATGCGGATCGGATGAAATAAACTGGCACGGAGAGTAGAAGCGAGGCATCGCGGTTACCGTGCGGCTCTCCGGGGTTTGAAACGGAGAAGTATTCCTGTCGGATGGAGCAGCTGAGCTCATTGCGCCCATGGCCGTGTTGGACCTCCATCAGAGAGAGAGAGAGAGAGAGAGAGAGAAAGATGGGGGGGGGGGGGGGAATCATGTTGTGCTCATGCAAAACGATCAATACGCACCTCATCATAGCGCGCATGAGAGTACGATTACCGAGAGATGAAAACAGGCACGGGAGGTTCAGATAGCAGGATTTACCGCAGTCGAGATTCCGTTTGAAAGGGGGTTTAGATGTATAACGGAACGTCGTTTATTGTGTCTGCTTTTATAAATCTGAATAAGACAATGTCAGGAAGTAACACTGAATATATACTGTACTGCTAACGACACTAAAGTGTTTTATCCCTTCTTTGAACTCAGACATGTTAATGTATAACATTATTAGACATAATAATGTTACAGAGATCTAATTTCTAAAGATTTCCATAAATTGAACAATAACTAGCAGATTTATCTCTAACTATCTCTCAGCAGACTTTTACAGCAGCTTTGTATCAACACACAAACTGCAGTATACAGTAGACGTAACTTTTGACAGTTATGATTATAAAATAATTAACAACAATGACAGACTTTAAAATCTCACAGAAAATAATAAAAATAAATGATGACATTTTTAAACAAATAAGAAAAGACACGTAACCTTTTGCATTTGTTCAGTGCACTTCATCTAGTGACCTCTGAGTCAGGAACAATTTTGAACTAAAAATCGAAATAAACCACTTTTTGTGTAACAGTAACACCAATTACTTTATTTGGGGCAACTGATGTTTGTTTCATATTATTAATGGTTTCACCGAACCAAATGAAACCAAACACCGGCTACGTTGCATGTACGCCCGGGAGCCGTTCAAAACTTCTTTGCGTCAGTGGAACGCGATATTGTTCAGATAGGCAAAAAAAAAAATTTTCCAAAAAAGACGATTTTTTTTTTTTTAGCAAAAGCTGTTTTCAAAAGAGTCAGCCCATGATACCAACGTTGCCCTTTGATTACGTTCACAAGCTATATAATTTTAATGCATTTTTTTTTATATTAGTAATATTTTCAAGTGGCTGGAACTGATTATCAGCATTTACATTATTTCTTATGGGAAAATTTGTATTGCAATATGAATTGATCATTCGTATGCTGAGGTTCCACTGATAAACTGCCGTATAATCAATTGTTGTTTTATGATTTTAGTGTTTTACTTATTTTATAAGACATTGATGGTATTGTGAACCAGATTTATTTAATGAAAAAAAAAATCTCTTTAGAGTGTCTTTTTAAATACCTCCAGGGTCTGGGTTCAATTCCTCTGTGTGCATGGAGTTTGCATGTTCTTCCCGTGCTTGGTGGGTTTCCTCCGGGTACTCCAGTTTCCTCCCACAGTCCATCTTTGGATAGATTAATCTAACTGGCGTTCCCAAATTGCCCGTCATGTGGGAGTGTGTGTACTGACACCCCTATCCCCGCCCTGTGCTCTAAGTCTCCTGTGATAGGCTCCAGGCCCCCTGCGACCCTGAATACAGGATAAAATGGTATAGACGACGAGTGAGTGTCTTTGTAAGTATCTGGTCCAACTTTTATGTATGATTATAGTAACAAGACATTTCCTTGAACTTGAAAAAAAAAAAACATTAAATATTGAACATTAATTTAAGATAAAATGTTTCATGATAGAAATAATGTACTATATATTTCCGAACAAGTACAAGTAATGAGTCTGTTACTGTATGTTAATTAAAATTATTTCCACATCAGCAAAACTAAGTGACAGCACTTTTCACCATTTTTATAGAATGACCCAACCATAAAATAATTTCAATATACAAACTACTTTAATAACCCAGACTGGCGCATATGTTTAAATGGATTCGTTCAATAGTTCAGCTTCAATTGAAATGCTTTCGTTTTTTTTTTTCCTTTCTTTTGCACTTTACATTAAAAAATGCTTGTGATGTAAATAAAAGTGCTACATGACACAAGTATCACCACAGAAGAGTCCACGGAAATGCCAAAGGGGGAGTGGGGAGCACATCATTACCATACTTTGCATATTGCACAAGTTTGTGTTTGGCGCACACGGTAACGAGGCAGTGGTGACTCAGACAGTTGAGGCTCTTGGGTTGCTGATCAGAGGGTGATGGGTTCAAGCCCCGCCACTGTAGGGTGCTTGGGCAAGGGCTGGATGGGAAACAAAGGAGGAAAAGGGTAGTATCCTGGCCTCCATTGGTACAGAAACATCTGAACTTCTCGTCCATGCCTAACGTGCCCATAGCTCACGGTTCACTTCTGGTACGCTTCGGTTTATAACAGCAGATGGATGCGCACGTTTTCTCAACAGACTTTTTCAGCGATTGTTATTCCATTTTCTCCAATTTGGCCATTTGCCAATTACCACCCACTAATCTCTCATCTAGCATGACAGCTACCATCTAGCATGTGCCTCCTGTGAGACATGTAAACCCAACCACTGAATCGGTTTCAATTCCGCCTCATGCTACAGTACATCACTCGATTGGTTAGCATCACTCTGATTGACAGACGAGAGAGGAGCGGCATTCTTCCACCGAGAGAGTACAGCTGTCACACCATTCTGGTGCCTCCTGTTTCAAACCCCCCCCCCCCCCAGCACCCCCCCCCACACACACACACACACACATTACTTCCTGTTGGGACAATATACAACATACAATGATATTCCAATGTAAATAATTTCCTGCGTATTGTTTGTGCAGTCTTTCTCGTTTACCTCGAGTATTTACTCACAGCTTTTTCTGCGACTGTGTTTTCATGGGGTTTCCTCCAGCTACTCCGGTTTCCTCCCACAGTCCAAAGACATGCCCATTATGCTAAATTGGCCATAGTGTGTGCATGAGGGTGTGAATGTGTGCATGTGTGTGTCCTGCAATGCATTGTGGCATCCTGTCCAGGGTGTACCGCTGAGTCTCCTAGGATAGGCTCCAGGCCCCTCGTGCCCTGAATGCAGGATGAAGCCGTTATAGACTGTGAGTGAGTGAGTGAGTGAGTGAGTGAGTGAGTGAGTGAGTGAGTGAGTGAGTGAGTGAGTGCGTGAGTGAGTGAGTGAGTGAGTGAGTGAGTGAGTGAGTGAGTGCGTGCGTGCGTGAGTGAGTGAGTGAGTGAGTGAGTGAGTGAGTGAGTGAGTGAGTGAGTGAGTGAGTGAGTGTTTTGATGGTTCGTGCCTGGAACTCGTTTTTTTCTCTCTCTTTTAATAAACCGAGCTTTAAACTTTTCTTGAACGGATGAGTCATTGTCAGGATTGACAAAATCCCACCCGCGAGGTGATCGGCGGTCTGCTGAGGGGTGTGAGCAAATTTAAATCTGATCGAAGAGCGCTCGCTACCCAAGCCTCCTAAGTCATCAAATGTGCAGCGAATTCGCACAGACTTAAACTAAAAACACCGATACGGACCGATCAAACTGTCATGATGACTGTGTTTCCTCGGAACCCAGAGGCTTCATAATTTAACATTCTGTCGAGCCGAGGCTGGGATCCCGTGATACGTTGCTATTACTCACAGTCAGAGTTCGGCGGAAACACCGATGTTCTGCACCCTTCAGATTTGTCGTCCCGCTCGCAGACGGCGAGGCTGCACCGTGCTCCCTCTGTGTGAAGACTCAAAGTTTATTAGTCTCTCTACTTTCACAGACTGCAAAGCCCTCTGAGCCATATGCCTTATTTTGCCATTCCCTTTCATGTGAGTGGAATAAACTTATCAGTTTAATGCAGTCTTCCAGATATCACACTGATTCCCATTCCCTGCGGCCCCTCAGGAAACTTCGGCTGAAGATGAAAGCCGAGCGCGAGGAGAAGAATATGCACTTTTAAACACGCGCTCGGCTCAAAAGCGGGTCTCGGCGACGTGTCCGGGTTCAGCGAGAGGTCAGCGGAAGATTACAGCAACGGCGTGTCTGCTTCGAAAGGAAGAACCTCGGCTGATATTTGCATTACCGCGCGCGGGGAAGGATACAGCCTGCCGTCATGCATGTTTATCACTGTGTATCTAACGAACGGATAATAAGTGTCGACGCTACATGTTAGGGTCTTAGCATTTACCATTTTTGCTTAGTGTGCACGAAATACATAGAGGAAGAAAACATTCCCGGATATGGTGCTGTAGGAAACGAATCAGTGATGGAGGTCATTCCATCACTGTCATAACAGCGTGTCGTGGAGTCTCTTATTCTTCTTTTGCTACCTGACTGCCAGAGGAACATGACACCAAAATGAAAGTTCAGCCAGAAAAATCCAACATTTTTATCTAAATGCAATCAGTCAGGGCAGAATTAATTTCGAGCTACGGGGATAATATTGTTGAGGTAGAACACGTAATGATAAAAGCTGATCCAACCCAAAATCTGGGATTTTTTTTTTTCTTTCTTGGATTCTCAGATGCTTGTTTTTATTTATTTATTTGTTTTTAATCAGCATATTTTCCGCCTTTGAAAAAGAATCGCACCATTAAATTTCATTGCGTCCCTGCCAAGAATGTCTGACACTGAAAAAAAAAAAAGTGTCTTGGCCCGAAATATGCTTTGTAAAACACAAAACACGCTCCTTGGCTTTGAAATCAAATGGCCAGTCTGTTTTTCGGAGTTGCCGAGTGATTGGCTTGGCAAGTCAAACCCCCAAAAGTAAGCATTGTATTGAGACAGAGCTGAAAATTCTACTTGTTGGACCGGGTTTTGCTTCGACTGCTCCAAGAAACCCCTGACGAGCCTAAGGAGCGGCGCGGACGGCGTGTCAACGTTCCCGGGTCAGTCGTGCCAGACGTCACTCTGTAGTGACGGCGTGTTTTTGAGATTCGAGCCTCGCTCCGGTGAGGTAATGCAGGCAGCTGGATACGGAATGCGCAGCATCCGGTGACATGCGACTCAAACAAACGTCTAAATGTCAGGTGTACCGCACGAAGCGGAACGTCCGCCGAAACGCATCGGTTTCTTTCCCAGTAACGTCACCGGCCGGGTATTTCGGCCCGCAAACAAGCGGCCAATGGGAGGTGAAAGAATTCCTAATAATTCCCTAATGAGTTATACAACAGCACTTTCGAACTCGGGTGTCGGAGTTCTGGTGTGTCACACAGTGTTGCACTTTTAGTACACTTTGTTCGGCAGTTGATCACAAATGTCTAGGGCAGGGGTGTCCAAATCCAGTCCTGGAGGGCCAGTGAACGGCACAGTTTGTAATTCACCGACACCCAAACACACCCACTGAACCTAGTAATTAACAGATTAGTTAAATCAGCTGTGTTTGAGAAGAAGAAGCACCAAACAGTGTTGGACACTGGCCCTCCGGGACTGGATTTGGACACCCCTGGTCTAGGGCCTCCACCATTAGTCGTAAAAGCTCCATATATCAATCCATTCATTCATTTTATATACTCAGGGTTGAGGAGGCCTGGAGCCTATCCCAGGAGCAATCTGGGGACACCAATGAACCTAATCTGCATGTCTTTGGAGTGTGGGAGGAAACCGGAGAGCCCGGAGGAAACCCACCAAGCACAGGCAGAACCATACACAAAGTCCATACACACATATATGGTGACACTGTGGCTCCAGGGTTGATTCCTGCCTTGGATCTGTGTGTCTGTGTGGAGTTTGCCTTATATAAAACCAATATTCAAATCAGTATTACACACCCCAGTGCCTCGTGTGATAAGATCAGTTCATATCATTTGAATTATCCTCCAATAAACGGAGATTTCTCGTTTCCGTTCTCACTCAGACAAATCAGAGGAACGTGATCAGCAAGGTCAGAAGCACACAGCTGTCTCTCCTCTCAGCCAAAGCAGCTTCGGTCAACAAATCCAGATCATTTGGACCTAATTCGTGATGAATCCAACCGTTTCTGTTGTAAATATGTACGGATCCAAGAGACTGGAGTCTCCAGTGTTAATGCTTAGAAATAAGAAAAAGAAGAAGAAGAAAGAAGAAGAAGAAGAAGAAGAAGAAGAAGGAGCTTAAGGCCTCTAGACTCCCGAGATCCCGATCCGATCGAGCACCCGCGGGATGCGACAGACAAGCACGGCACCCAAAGGATCCGCTGCCAGACACCACGACACCCTCGCTCCAGAGGTACTGCAGAGCTACGTCCCGAGGGCCCGGAGCACCTGATGATTTTAATATCGCGGCTGATCGCTGTCTGATTGCTGTTCAGCTAAAATAAGAACTGCCATGCGCACAGAATCTTCCAGTTCAATTTGATCACTTATTTGAAAAAGGTTATAGGCTCGAGCCTCGATTTTCACATCAATTTAATGTGGAAGATTCCCATTGTGAAGTCCATAGGCAGTAATTTAATGTAGCTGGTATGTGTTCAGCCTGCTTTAATATACAGGCTTCTCCACCGCCGGTGTGAAAACATTGCTCCTGGCTGTGTGTGAAGCTCGCAGTATTTCTGTTTAATATTGCTGTGCGGTTCTCAGGGGAAGGGAGAAGCCAGACTCTTCAGGCCTTGTAAATTCAGCTGAAAACGAGGCCTCGCCGGGCACGGCGCACTACGCCCTTGCTACCACTTCTCAGAAGCTGCCTTTAGAAAGCAGTGTAGACAGAATGTTGTTGGTGTTGTTGTTTTTGTTTTTTTGGGGGGTTTCTCACAGAAATGCGATATTTACTGGCTTCTGAATTATTTCGCCTCTGTGATCATAAAATGTCCAGCATTTCAAATAAGATCCGAAAGACATTTGTCTTCTCTTTTCCAGCGCGGGGTGATGCAACGCTGCTTGTAATTAATGCTACTTGTACGGGTTGCAATTAGTTGGGAATTAGCCGTTGCCCGAGGGTGCCTCGAATTATAAATAATATCATAATAACGAGACCCTCAAACTGAGGGAACTTAAAGCAGAGCCGAGTCTGGAGAATCAAAGGCGGCAGCCGAGGGAAGAAAAACATTTTCAGATCAATCAAAATGTTATTCTATGCAAGTTGTTAGAAATGTGGGGAAGGATCCCTGAATCGACCCGTGATGGATGCTTGCTTGTAGCCGTCAGTGTGTGCGCATATGTGTGTGTGTGTGTACTAAGATCGATAGAATGATTCATCTCAAGAGCTTTAATGGCAACCCACTGTGGGTGCCATAGTTCCATGGACCTTTTATTTGCCAGTAATGCCATTTGATATGTTCCTTCGATTCACCCCGCATCCCCCCCAAGAGGGCTACAGCATTACAAGCCACCTCAAAGCAGACAACAAACAAGACCATTTATGATTTTTTTTTTCTCGCCACTGCCTGCTAATGCAAGACAGAAAAAAAAAAAAAAAGAAAAAAAAATCCATGGGCTAATCGATACTGTCGCAAGCACATAGCCCCATAATGCAATGCCTAATTCATAACCGCAAAGCTAATGCATATCAACGCTGCAATAAGGTAATAACTCGTTTCATTTCTTTACCCCTCTTTTTAAATTGCACACTATGTTTCTAAAATGAAGGGAATTTAACCCGGTCCGTGAGCTTCGGCATGTCTCAGCAGCACGCAGGCTGGATTGCCTACTGATTTGTGCTTCGAAATATATCTGAGCCTCAGTCTGCAAAGCAACTATCGATTTCCTGTTTCATCCATGCAAACATTAGCAGAGTGATTAGCGGGTTAGCTTGCAGGCTAGAAAGGAAAGTTGTGCAGAGGCAGCTATACATACTTGTGGTTAGCTTAATGATTTCTCATGCGTTCTATCCAATGATTTTGACACGCATTCTTTTTTTAAGCACATGAGACCGGAACGGTATTGGCAAGGGTTATAACAAATGCTAGCCAAGTTTCGTTACAGCTAACATAGTGAGTAATGCATGTGTGTGTGTGTGTTCGGGGTGTTTTGATAGCTAGATAATTAATAGCTGCTATAGGAGGTTATTTGAAAAATGAAAACAATGCAATGATCCACACCAGAACGATTACTCAAGTTGGATTCCTAAACATGAGTTGGTGAACTTTAGCCCATGAAACTGACACTGAATTAAAATATGGACAGTCTACTTTGAAGGAATGAACAACAGAATGAACAGCCTTATAAACAAACTGACTAACCAACCCATGTGTCAGCCAAACCAAACAACTGGAACAACCACTCAACCAACCAACCAACCAAAAACCAACCAAAAAAAAAAAAAAAAAACAGACCAAGCAATAAACCACAAACAAAAAAGCTATACAACAGAAAAACTCACTAACTAACAAAATAACCAACCACCACACCAACCAAAGAACATCAACAGATGAATCAACTAACAAATGAAAGAAAACCAAACCAGCCAACCAACCAACTGATGAAGAATCATACAAACCAACCAAGAAACAAACCAACCAGCCAAACAGCAGACAAATCAACCAAGAAACAAACAAAAAACAACCAACAGACAAACCAACCAACCAACCAACAACACATTATTGGTTGGTTATAAAAATCAACAAAACATGGCAACCTGTTTAGGTTCTTTTGTAATCGATGAAATCCATCCATAATTCCTACAAATTGAAAAGTAGGGTGGCACAGTGACGTACTGGTTAGCACTGTCCTTGACCTCGCACTTCCAGGGTCAAGGGTCCGATTCTCACCTTAGGTCTGTACGCATGACATTTTTTTATGTTCTCCCCATGCTTGGTGGTCTCCTCCGGGTAGTCCTGTTTCCTCCCACAGTGTGTGAACGAGTGTGTGCGTGCCCTGTGATGGATGAGAAGGGTGTACCGCGCCTTTCCCCCGGAATAGTCTCCCGGGATAGATGCCAGCCTTCGCTGCAACCCTGTACAGGATAAGCACTATAGACAATGAACGGATGAAAACATGTAAGTGCTAAATAAAAAGAGCTCTGTAAACAATTATACAAAAATCTCAGAGATTAGAGTTACTGGAGGTGGAGGAATTGTGGGTGAAATGGGTTCAAATTGATTTTGTATTAAATATATCAAGTATCAAATTTGAAATAATGAATATTGCATGTAGTGAATCGAGAAGCATCGGTTTTGTCTTTGGTTAAGACGTGTACGGTTTCAAATTCTGGCGCCGGTTGAAAACCGGCCTGAAATAAATCAACTCAGCTTTTTTTTTTTTTTTTTTTCCCCCCCCCCAATATACGCCTCTTGGTTTGTGAGGAACCTGCTTCACTCTTGTCGTTCACCTTTTCATAATGAATACTTCCTGCAGTTTACTGTATGTAAACCCTTTAGGTGTGTGATTCAAACCCAACACTTGGCGTCATGAAAAATAACACCTTTATTGCTCTCTTACTGCCGGTTAATCTTATTCCTGCCCAGAGCACTGCGAAGTCCACTTAGCCGAAATGCTTTCTGAACATCGATATTTGTTTCAACAAGCTCCTTTTTCTTTTTTTTTTTTTATAGGTGCTTTATTTGCACATTTTGTCTAAGAGGCATCTTTACTTCATCCTCAAGATATAGGATAGAAAAGTGTTCTACATCGACGGAGGCCATAATGTAAAAAAAAAAAAAAAAAAGGTTAATAATAAATAAATAAATAAATAAATAAATAAAAGTAATTTTGTATTTACAATTATATTAAAGGTCAGTTTAATTTACAAAAGATTGGACCAACAACAAAAGTTATAAGAATAAAAAATCTGAAAATCTGGTTAGTTGGTGCTTATTGCCTCTTAGCGAGCACATGATTTAAAATTGGCGGGAAAACCTTTATGTCCTAATGCATTTGGGTTAACCCTACAGAAATTATTTGTAACTTTTAACAAGTTATTACAAGCTAATTATTTCATTCTTATGACGTAATCAAAATGTTCCTCTTTATTTCATAATTTTTTTTAAAAATGCGACATATGAAATGCCATGTAACTCTTTACAAAACCTATTTTTAAGACGCTATTTTGTATGTACTCCACTTGGGTTGGACTTTTGGCTTCGAAAATATTGTTTAACCAACTTTCTTTCAATTATTGTATCTGATTCGCAAAAATAAACTCAGCTTTCTTTGACCTTACTGCTCTTGACTATGCGATATCTTACAAAAGTTTAGGAAGGGCCATTGTTTGATTGGAAATAAAAGGAAAAAAAGATGAATCACAAACCACTGGCTGTTGGGCGTTGTTCCAATTCAAAGCCAGAGACTGATACAGAAAAGAGATCGCCTAAGGAGGTTTTATGGTTTTTGATGCACAACCTTCAACATACATTTGAAGACTTAACTTTTCCAAGAAGACTTAAGGAGACTGAAGCTCCCTCAGCACCCTAGCTTTAAATAACTGTGTGGAACCATCTCCGTTTGTCATTGTTTAAGATCTAAATCTGTCCTATTTACTTTGCCGTTACTCATGTACAGATATTAAATTAAATATTGCATCATTTGCAGTGACCTAATTAGCTTGCCACAATGCATGTGTTGAGTTGTGATTCTCTCAATGTTCTCCACACAGCTATCTTTCATGTCTAGAGGTTGTAGTTCTCTAGTCATCGGAACATCAAACACTGGTCTCCTTCAGCCTTAGGGCCGTTATTTGGTTTCAGATGTGTTCTGGTCAATTTTATTCTACGCTGGATGATCTACAGAGTTGTTAGGGTTGTTAGAAAAACATGAAATTGATCTTTGTGATCGATCGTGGTGTTGGCTTGATCTTAGTTGGTCTTGGTCTTGGGCTTGTCCTGGTCAGAGGTGGAAGTTAAGTTGAAGTTAAGTTAAGCCTTTATTTGTCACATGTTCATTACAGCGTAGTGAAGTTCGTTCTTCGCATATCCCAGCGTAACTGGGGTCAGATAGGGTCAAGGGCCTTGCTCAAGGGCCCAACCGCGGGGATCAGACCGCAGATCTTCTGATCAGTAACTCAGTGCCTTAGCCTATTAAGTACTGTACTTAAGTACATATTTCATGGATTTTACAGTGTTCTACGAAAAATATCTGTACTTTCTACTTCACTAAATTTGTAACTGTATCATTGCCGTTTCTCTTCTCAGTCCTTTAGCAGGTGTTTGAAATTATAAGTGGAGCTGGTTCTCTATATTTTCTCACTCTCACTCATCTTCTATACCACTTTATCCTGTATTCAGGGTCACGAGGGGCCTGGAGCCTATCCCAGGAGGCTTAGGGCACAAGGACAGGGTGCCAATCCATTGCAGGGCACACACACACAAACACACACACACACATATACACTCACTCACACACTCATTCACACACTACAGGCAATTTGGGAAGGCCAATGAGCCTATGTCTTTGGACGGTGGGAGGAAACCGGAGTACCCGGAGGAACCCCACCAAGCATGGGGAGAACATGCAAACTCCACGCACACAGAGACGGGAATCGAGCCTGGCTGGGAATCAAACCAGGACCCTGGAGGTGCGAGGCGACAGTGCCAACCACTACAAATGTTTTATTATTATATTCTTATTTCATGTTCCTTATTTGAATATTTGCTTTTCATACTCTATTTTTTCTTTTTATTATTATATTCTTATTTATTATCATATTCTTTATTTAGAATATTCTATTTTTCTTTTAATTTTTAGGTCAAGGGTGGTTGTTAAAACATTTCACTGCACATCATACTGTGTACAGAAGATTTGGTTGCAGACAGCGATGACACAATACATTCACAATCAGGAAGCATACACACACACACACACACACACAGAGGATCTTTTACTATGAGCTAATAAAAGCTCAGTACTTCTGATTCTTAAAAGAAAAAGTAAAAGTAAATTTGAAGGTTAAAGTAAAAGTAAAAGTAAATTTGAAGGTGAAATTAATAGTAAATTTGAAGGTGAAATTAATAGTAAATTTGAAGGTTAAAGTAAAAGTAAAAGTAAATTTGAAGGTGAAATTAAAAGTAAAAGTAAATTTGAAGGTGAAATTAATAGTAAATTTGAAGGTTAAAGTAAAAGTAAAAGTAAATTTGAAGGTGAAATTAAAAGTAAAAGTACATTTGAAAGTGAAATTAATAGTAAATTTGAAGGTGAGTCTTTTCGTACTTTTGCTCAAGTAGAAATATAGTAGAGGATTTCTATTTTTACTTGAATACTGTTTTACCTAGAGTATCTCTACTTTCACTTAAGTACAGGATTTGTACACTTTGCCCAGCTCTGGTTTTGGTCTTGTTTCATATTAGTCTTGATCTTTTGTTATTATTACCTGGTATTGATTTTTACCTGGTGTCTGATATTGGACCTTGGTCCTGTCTTGGTATTTTGTTTAGATGCCTTCATCTTGGTTCTGATGGCTTATGCTCTAGATTGCTATTGGTTTTGCTCTTGGTCTCGGGTTATAAATTATATAAACCAATAGCAATCTAGACCAAGCGATCTCGGATGCTCTCGCATTGTTCTGTGTTGATTTTGGTCATGGTCTTGTTTTGAGGTAAGTTCATATGAGTCTTTTTTTTTATCTTGGTGTTTCTCCGTCTAGATCAGGGGTCTCAAACTCAGTTCCTGGAGGGCCGCAGCCCCACAGAGTTTTGTTCCAACCATAATTAAGAACACCTGATCCAACTACACAAGTCATTAAGGCTTATTTGAAAACTACATGGTATGTATGTTGGAGCAGGGTTGGAACGAAACTCTGTGGGGCTGCGGCCCTCCAGGAACTGAGGTTGAGACCCCTGGTCTAGACCATGGTTGACAGTGGGCTTGTTCTTCTGTCACCATCTCAGTGCTTTGACTGCATTCTGCCTCAGTTTTGTATAAATGCTTTTGACAAATGAATAAAAGCGAACGCAAATGTTCGCCAGTGATGGACAAATAAACCAGCCAGAGGGGACCGTTTACACGAGCAAACCGAGGAACAACTCTCCTCCTCCGAGCAGCTTCCTAAACACAGGTGCTGGACGCCATAATCTCAGAGACGGGCTAATTGAGCTGGAGAGATTTGAAATGTCAGATAATTACGAGTGACTGGGGAGGAGAGTCTAGTGCAGCGATAAGCCCCCCTGCAGGGCAAAACAGCCTGTTATATTTCATCCTGCACGTGTAGACTCGGTGCACTCATCTTAATATGGAAATGGGAAGCAAATTACCTGTGAAGAAAGGACAATCATTCGGAAGGCCCGGAGCCGAGCTCTGCGTGATGCACGAGACATTAAGACCCAGCGATTTGTGGGCACGCGATGTCTTCACGCTTCGATGGTTGACGGCTGAACCGAGGTGCTTTTGTGTGTGATTAGATTAGAAATATGCGGATTGGAAAATTGTCAAATGCAGGGCTCGGGACGGAATTTGCCATTTGTACGGGTTTTTGTTCATTTCATATAATCAGCCTCAAAGTGACACCGGCGCACCCTTTCACACAACACCAAACAGGACTAGGAGGTGCAACCCAGTCATCCTCTCATCGCCGTATCATCCTTTTTGTCAGTCCAGCTAAATGATTTAATGGGATGAGCGCTGCTCTTTCACCCCCCGTCTAATAGGCTTTATTTACAGCCGTCTCTGCGAGGGACATATTACCACCATACAGCCAAATGAGGACCGTTATACACACATCTCTTTCATTCCTTTCCCGCAGGGTTCCTTGTTCCATCCTGCCCCCCACAGGATGTTCGAGGAACGTCGAGTGAATCATTGCTCGAGCTGACTCGTATTTTGAATGACTTAATCTCATTTACATCCACCACAATGGGAGCTCGTACAGCAAGTCGAATGTGCATTTCTTTCTTTTTTTTTTTTTCTTTTTTTTTTTTTTTTTATTGCAATGTTGCCAAATTACAGTATGTATCTGCCACTCAACTGTGCCGTGTTTACAGCTTAAGAGATCTGAAAGACGTACCAGACATCAAGGTCACGCACCAGAATTGTATACGATTCTAATTACCAACTGAAGTTCCTCTCGCTGTTGTTGAGACACAAAACCCAGGGAATGTACTGCAAAGTTAGTTTTGCTTACCTGGCATCTAGTGAGAATAGGGGGAGGGGGGGTGGTGGTGGTGGTGGTGTGTGTGTGTGTGTGTGTGTGTGTGTGTGTGTGTATGTGTGTGTGTGTGTGTGTGTGTGTGTGTGTGTGGTTTGTCCTTAAAGAAATTTGCCACACATCCGAGGTACTGTACAGATGCGCTTACCACAGCTTCATCTACTGTGCAGGCTGTGCTGCATAACTTCTGCCTCTGATTTACATTTCAGTATAGTATTGCTGCAGTTTATATGCTACTATACCTTCCAAAACACCCAGAGGTCAAGTGGAGCAGCAGAGGGAGACATGCTGTACAGTACTTCCCATTCCCCCCTACTAGTAATATGCCGTTTCTTCAAATATATATAGATACACAGTCAGGCAAAAAATTTATACACTTCAGGAAAAATATAATATTCATGTAATACTAATAATATAATCATATAAATCCTATAGCAATACATTTATTATTTAGGTCGTTATAAAAAGGATTGCTTTTCTCAAGTGTGTATACATTTTGGTTGACTCAGTGATATACAGTGTTGGGGGGACGTTACTTTTTAAAGTAACTAATTACGTTACAAAATGACTGTCTTCAAAAAGTTATCCGTTACATTACTGCGTTACTTTCTGATCAAAGTAACTAGTTCGAGCACTTTTCCATTGCAGAAAATGAAAACTCCTTTGTACTCCCTCATGCATGTTGTTTTAGTCAAGACCTTTATAATTATTCTACCATCATCACTCAGCGAAGTTCGGCCCATAATCTGTTAACTACTAATACCCCTATCTCACCTACGCGGTTTCGCGCGGCAGCCGTAAGTACGGTTCATCTTGATTCACCGCGAGTTTCGGCGCTGTGATCAGGTTTCCATCTTTCCATCTTGCGCGTCGGTCCTCACATAGTCAAACCGCATAGGTGAGATAGAGGTATAACAGCAGGAATAACAGAGGGGGCGGGTTATCGGGGGCGGGGCTTGTAGGACGACTTCCTCTAACACACACACACACACACACACACACACACACACACACACACACACACACACACACTCTAATGGATTGCGAATGACTGCTGTCTGGCTCATGGATTATATAAATTGTCTGAATAACGGATTACATTTTTTGAAAAAGTAACTAAGTAGCTCAGTACTTGAATGCCGGAACTAACGCGTTAGATTACTCGTTACATCAAAAAAGTAACCCGAGTACTCTAATGCGTTTTATAAATAACATATATAAATAACAAAGTTCGAGTCAAGCCAGAACTTGCGATAAAATTTATGATGATGGACGAAGGTACAAAAGCGTTGCCATTTACAGAAGACTTCAAGCTCAGTATGTTGATGAGACTCACAGCTCCAGTAACGCGTGTGAATGGTGCAAGTGGTTTAAAGAAAGTGGATGACGATCAGTGGTTCAGAGGCCACCGCAGTCGTTCCCAGGTACATTTAGTCAGTGGAATGCTGGTTCCTTGAACATCGATGCCAACTTGTCTCCAACTTGCAGAGGACAAGACACACGGTTATTCCCCAACACCACTTGCACGTTACAGGAAGTCGGCTGGGAGTTATTGTCACAGTACATCCCACGTATAGTCCTGACCTCGCTCCGAGCCATTTCCACATGTCGGGCTGTTAAAGGAGTTCCTGGGAGGCCGGCGTTTCAGACGTGAAGCAGGCGGTCCGATCACGGCTCCGGCGTTCTGAGAAAACTTTCTACCTTGATGGTGTCCAAGCACTAGTGAAACACTGCCATAAGTGCATTAGTGTAGCAGCGGATTATACAGAGGAATAAGTTTTATTCTTCATGCCTCTTGTGCAACTCTTAATGAGAAAAAGCAGGGCTTGATACAGTATCAGAAGTAACAGCTCGTTGAATTGCATTGAATTTGTTTTGCACTTTTAATCACGAAAAAATGATGACATTGGACTCAGAAGGGAATTTCTTCCACGCTACAGATTATTATATTGAATTTTATGCTCAGTTTATACCATCATTCTTAAAAAATGGCTACTTCTGCTCAATCCAAGACATCTATTTCTGCTTTTCCTCCTCCATTTTCTTCTTCTTCTTAGTTCCACCCCATTTGCACCATAGTTTTAAGACTTTCTCCGGATTTGTAGGACTTAGTGTAACACTCACTGTGACTATTGTGTGAAATTCATTAAAAGTTCAGGCTGTAGCTTAAGCGTTTCCGAGCTGTGCAGGAGTGTTTCAGCAGGGCGCGCTGTTAATCCTGTTTCCGAATGAGGGCCACTCGACTCGACTGTAAATCCGTTATTAATTTGTCCTCTGACAATAACTTCCCAGGATATTTCCAACCCGCTCGCATTAAAGTTTCAATCATTAGGCCTAAAATATCCAGGAAAACATCACTCAGTCATCTCCTGCTGTCAGCCAATTGAATCTGCCGGATTGAATCTCCTGCGTCCGTTCCGCATAAACGCTCGTTTCTGATTTCTGATCGGATCAGGAAGTGCCGGCGTCGTCGGACACGCTGACAGTCGGGGCCGTAGCGTCGCTCTCTGATTTGATTGTGTCGCGGCGCTCATTTGGTCGCCGTCACATCCGTGCTGAAAATCAATTTAATTTGCGCCCGATAAGGAAATCAACACTAATTTCCTGTTAATGAGAATTTACATGATGAATGCACACAATGTGCAAAAAAAGGAAAGGGGAGAAAAAAAACATTATACGAATTTCCTATTCAGCCCCACTGTTCTAACGGTGTTCCATCATGGCAGCATTTTTAATCAGGACCATATTGCCTGTAGCAGATGCTCTGAACAATGATCAGACTGCCGGATGGGAGATTTTCTGAGCTCCGGGCCGCACGGGTGTCGCTGGATCCGATCCGCGCGCAGATGTTCGTAGCTGGATGTCAGACACGAGGTCACGCCGAGGATCGCAGCTCCTCCGTCAGGAGCGGACGGAAGCAGCTGGCATCTTTAGCAGAAGCCGACGCCGTCTCGGCGCTGCAGCGTCTCATCATCTCGTCTTAGCAGCGCCATCGCGCTCTTGTGGGAGAGGAAAGGCTGGGAGAACTGGACCCTGGCCAAGAGGAGAGGAAAATCGATGGAGGGAGGAGGAGGGGGAGAGGGAAAAGATGACACGATGAGATTTATCAGCAATACTTGTAATATAGGTCGCTTCGCGTATACTGTATACAGTTACTGGCTGTAGATTGAGATGTTAGGCAAGAACGGAACTACAAAGCTGTGGTCATGCTGTAGCTATGGAAACCAGTCACTAAGCAACGAGTCTATATGTCCAGGAGTGCATTATGATGGAAAAGAAGGAATGTCCCGCAACCTGTGTGTTACTACAGTTACCACTGTCACCTTGCACCTCCAGGGTCCGGGTTCGATTCCCGCCTCGGGGTCTGTGTGCATGTAGTTTGCATATCCTCCCCCCTTAGTGGGTGGGTTTTCTCCGGGTTTTCCGGTTTCCTCCCACAGTCCAAAGAGCAAAAATGGTAATAATACAATGCTCACCACTGGCCCCCCCACGGTTCGTAGTTGGACTACGGAGGTTCCTAGATAGATGGATAGATATACCATGCCATATAACCTCATGGTGCATAAGCTTCAGTTAAAGTTTTTAAAGTTTGTATAAATTCTAAATATAAATGGAAGGATTGAGGAAGATGGAAAAACTGCTGAGAACTGCCGAGAGAAGTAGGAGAGAGACAAGCGATTGTAGCTGTGAGAATGTGTCTCTATGTGTGTTTGTGTGTGTCACAGAGAGACAGAGACAGAGGGAGACAGAGGGTGGGTGGCACAGAGGGGAAAGAAATGGCCCAGCAGCAGTATGTTTCCCATGGCCTTAATTGCCAGCAGTCAAGAGGAATCTAAATCTTGTCAGCCGGGGTGAGTGAAGGCTGGAGTGGACGAGACTTGAAGGGCAGAGACGAGTGGCCTGCCACACGCGGTTTCGACGCGGGACCCACAACGAACAGCAGGAGGAGGAGACGGTGTGATAGTGCGGCGGATAAACAGCTCAGGAAAAGGCTGTCTGTTCTCCTGTCAGTCCCGTGGAGTGAGCAGTAGCCAGCACTGACACCATGCCTAGGGCAGATCCTCTCATTTCCAACCCTGCTTTGATGAAAACATAAATGTGAGAGGTTAGGAGAAGTACACGCAGTAAGCACTTTAGCTTGTCAGGAGTTTTACTCAAACGCTCGTGGATCAAGTTTTCTGGAGACCAAATCCTGGGGCTTTATGTAGTAGAACTCTAGCTGTCTGGAGTGCTGACATGAGGTGTGAATAAAAGGCCGGAGCAGATGTTTCGGATGAGGTATGTGAAGAAAGATGGTGCAAGATGGTGTTATCTGCAGGTCACATGTGCCATACATCGTCATGGTTTTCTCTTTCGAAGTCAGGCTATCGCAATAACACAACAATTGTTAACCTTCATGATGGAATCCTCTCATGACCATCTTATTTAACTTTTGATTTATGTATAATAACATACTTAATATCATTGACTGTTTGTATGAAGTAGTTTGGTTTGCATTGGACAGTTGAAGTTACCTGTTCATTTTTGACTTTTTCCAAGCCTGTTAATTATTCAGTTGAAGTGTTTTAACCATCCAGTCCCCAGTCAAGGACCATCTTAATGCTTCAGCACACCAAGACATCTTGGTCAATGCTATGCTTCCAACAGCTTGGGGAAGGACCTTTTTTTTTATTCCAACATGACTGTGTCCCACAAAGTGAGGACTATAGAGGCCATGGTGTGTTGAGTTGGGCGTGGAGGAACGCTGACCCTGTGACCTCAACCCCATCGATCTTCGGGATGAACTGGTATGGAGATTGCGTGTCAGGCTTTCTCTTGTCAACTTCAAATGTCGATCTGTCTTGTCTCAGCTAGCCAGCTAATGAAGTTTCTAGCTAATTGAGTTTAAGTTATGTTGTGAATTTATGTTGAATGTACAGTAGCACCTTCGTCCTGGAGGAAGCTGCTTCGTTTCACTGTGTACTAAACTGTGCTTGGTTGAAATGACAATAAAAGCCTACCTGAGTCGAACTTGAACTTGACCTCATGAATTCCAAGAAGAGTGAAAATCTGTTATAGCCGCAAAAGGTGGACCAACTTCAAATTGAAGTAAAGGTACTTGAACACAATGTCATTGCAGGTTCGGGGTTTCGCCAAATACATTATGCACTGTAAAAAATAAACGTAAATTTTACGGTAAAAAACTGGCAGCTGTGGTTACCAGAATTTTACCGTAAAAAATACGTTATTGCACTGTAAAAAAATAAAATGTAAATTTTACGGTAAAAATACGGCAGCTGGGGTTGCCAGAAGTTTACTGTGAAAAATATGATGTTGTTTTTAGGTTGTACGGAATCGCACTCATTTTACGGATTTCAATTGTTGAATCCGGGAATCGAACCCAGACCCTGGTGGTGCAAGGTGACAGTTCTAACCACTACACTACTGTGCTTGCTATATAAATGTTATGTTGTCGTTGTTGGAGTGCAAGTCGTGCGGGGGAGCTAGTGGTTAGCACCGTCGCTTTGCACCACCAGGGTCTGGGTTCGATTCCTAGCCAGGCTCGAAAAAAAAAGAAACAACTAAAATCCATAGAATATTCAGTATAATGAGTTTAATCCTGTACAACCAAAAATGTTGCTACGTGTTTTTTTTTTTTGCCATAAAATTTACCGCTTATTTTTTTTACAGTGCAATAACGCTTTTTTTTTTTTACGGTAAAAAAAATTTCTTTTATTAGGTGTGTAATATTTTATTAGCGGGATTCATCACACAATGCACCCCCTGGACGAAAAAATTCATTAATGAATTAAAATCACTGTTAATGAAGTTAATGAAACCTTAAGATCCCTTGATTGCATAATTTACTGCAGTGATTAATATGTTTCAGCTGGCGACAATTCTTTCAACCGTAATTGATGCAATGAGCTTCGCATTTCTCACACTATCATGTATAGAGCAAAGGGAACAACCAGGCAGACTGTTGGTACGACTGGAATTAAAAAGGGATGGTGCTGAACCCTTCGGACTGTAGTCAGAAAAATGGATGAGTGGGATCGGAGATCATTTTGATCATTTTGTAGAAATCAGAGCTAAGTTTAACATGGATGAAGAAAGTTTTTTGTAACTAACTTGAAGTCGGTCTATTTATGGCCAAGAGAGCAGGTATCCTCCGAGCCATCTGTCTTGTTGCTAGTAAATGAATTAGTGCTCGGTGTACTATTGAAGCATCCTCTCACTACAGGTTTGTTCATCGATTAGCGCTCTGACCCTCAAGCTTTCTTCCGCACCTCTATTGCACAAGCTCAAACCCACACCGGGACGCGTTCGGCTGCAAACTCACAGCGAGAATGTTTACTCTTTCTCAGCAGTTTTTTTTTGTTTTTCCCCTTCCCCGTGTTGCTTTATCGTGGGAGTAGGACTGGTACCAGCTTTCAGCAGAGCTGTGCATTAAGTAGCTAGCTCATTCATACCAAGCACAAAATAGAGGGGGGGGGGGGGGGAATAAATCCAGATCTGTTATTTATTTATTTATTTATTTTATTTATTTATTCTTGTCCCAAAGGAGACAGTAGTAAATCCTCGGTGTCCGAGATGTCTGGGATTCTACACGATCACCATACGTTCCCATCTCCGTGTTTGCGGCGTCAGCATGTAACCGTCAATCTGACAATAAACCTTGATTTAATGGCTGTAGCCGCCCAACAAGTTTCTCCCCGGAGATTCCTAAGAAATGCTGCACACGGTTTAAAACATCTGGGCCGTCCATGACGAGCATCTTTTCCGCTCCTGTTTCTTGAACAGACACTACGTTTGCTACGTTGGCAGAATACGAGTCGGCAACACCACAACGCTTAAAATAACTGTTACTCAAGGTCTTATACGGGCACTTGGCGGAGTGTATAGGCCACTTCGGATCAATAGGGTGACTGAAAAGTGCCGTTGATGGTGTTTTGATGAATGTTTTTTTTTTTTTGCCGATTGTGAAAAAAAAAAGAAAAAAAAGTCAAGTTGCAATTGTAGCTGCAATAAGTAAGATTGAATCAGGTTCGTGTTTTGGAGCTGCTGAAGTCTCTGCTGTGTCAGCATTGGAACTAGCTCAAAAAAAAAAAAAAAAGTTTGGTGTTATAGATAAAACTTCAGTTTTACTTACGGATAGTGTTCATAGGGCTACATACAGTAAGTCATTGATGGCACTGACATGAACCTGTATGAAAAAAACGTCACTGATCAATAACACTGATTATCTCATTACAATGACACCTTGACGTGGGTAGGGTACAGTATATTAGGCAACGAGTGAACATTTCATTCCTGATGTTGACGCGTTTTCTAGGCAAATGAAAGGATTTGCGCGACTTTGACAAGCACCAAATTGTGATGGCTAGACGTCTGGACCAGGGCAACGCCAAAACTGCATGTCATGTGGGACGTTCCCGGTCTGCAGCGGTCAGGACCTACCACGAGTGCTCCAGAAAAGCGACAAGGGTAAACTGGAAAAAGAGTCAAGTCTCACTGAAGTGAAGGCTGCACCACATATAGTCCAATCCAACAGAAGAGCCACTGTAGGCTCAAATTGCTGAAAATGTTAATGGTGGATCTGATAGAACGGCGTCAGAATACACAGTACATGATCATTTGCAGTGTTCGTTGCTGAGAAGCTACAGTACAAACCAGTCAGAATGCACATACTGACCCGTGTCCACCACCAAAAAGCACCAATGGGTGTGTGAACCATCAGAACTGGACCAATGGAAGAAGGTGGCCTGGTTTGATGATTCATGTGGAATGGCTAGTTGTGTGTGTGTGTGTGTGTGTGTGTGTGTGTGTGTGTGTGTGTGTGTGTGTGTGTGTGTGTGTGTGTGTGTGTGTGTGTGTCACATTTTGCTGGGGAAGAGATGGCACCAAGATGCACTCTGGGAAGATATCAAGCTGGTGCAGACGTATTACCAGACGTATATATATATATACATACACATGGTGTTCTTGTAGATGTTGCTTTGATACATTGACCAAGTGCACTCTGTAATGGAAATGGTATTCTCTGGTGGAAGTGGCCTCTTCCTGCAGCACAATGCACCCTGGCATGCTGGGAAAAATAATAATAATTTGTATGATCAGTGTATAGGGGTGGAGCAAACTCAGCAAGGTCAGGGGCTAAAGGTGAAGAGTGTTTTTACGAATCATAATTCTTTACATAATGGTTGTGTTCATATGGCTACATAAGCCCTTCAGGCACAGAGACATAAACCTGCATGAATATTTGAAAAGACTGCTTTTCCTGTGACATTACATAAGAATTGAGGTTTAAACTGGGGGGGAAAAAAGCATCCAGACTTTGACTTTGGAAAGTTTTTACAATATAAAATCAGAGTTTTGTTTACTCGCTGTGATTCGTAAACAATTTGATTTCCGAATTTTCCGCTCGTAACAGTTTTATGAATGTGTATAACGAAGCAATAAGACGAAGCGATACGATGTATCGGAGGTAGTACAATCAAAACATCTGTTTATAAGCATGCACAATTTCTTCTTGATGTATGAATAACCAGATTTTTATTTATTTATTTATTTATTTATTTTTTTACAGTTTCCAGGAGCTGTTGAACTTTGGTATCTACATCACAAATTTGCTAAACAATTGAGATCAGCCTCGCTAGCATTTGCTTAGTGAGTAATATCGAGTCTTAGATCAAAGCTAATGGGACACTTTTATAGACTGAGGCTATGAAAAAAAAAAAAGAAGAAGAAAAAAAGAAAAAAAAACCTTTCATGTGTTGAGCTAAGGAGGCGTTGTTATTGCCTGAACTTTATAGTCCTGAACTCAAGCAGGAGGCTGTTGGTTTTTATAGTGTGCACTAAAACCCGGCCCATATATCAGGCTCAGCTGCTGGTGCAACGAGTCCCCGGAGTGCTCAGGAGCCGCTCGCTAATGAGATAATTCACAGCTAATGGCCTCTCCTTTATTTGAAGGTGACGATTTGACTGACGTCCTGAGAATAGCCACTCCACTCCATTCGTCTCTTTCTCTTTCCTCGGTGTGTCGTGCTGGAGGCAACGGCTGCCCTTGCCACGTGTTGGAACTCTGGTTAAGTTAATCAGCACAGATCATTTGCTCACTGGGTTTAAGACGAGGCCTCGGGGTTCAGGCGTGACTTTGGTGGGATGGAACTCTAAAAGAGGGGGCTAAAATGAAAAGCGTTCATTAGGAAAAAGACTCATTTCCATTTGTTTCACACACACTGACATGATAGAAACTTGAAAGGTTTTGCAACTAATTTGTATAAAACCCTCAAGATTAATATGGCTAGTTAGAATTTTGTATGATATTTTAATCGGAACTTTATATGAGCCAAGGTTGACGAGCCTGAACTCTTTCATCTCTTTGATCTTTAACCAAGACAAAACAATAACAAATACGCAGACGGAAATAGAATTTTAGAATTTCTCTCTCTCTCTCTCTCTCTCTCTAAACGTTCAACCAGTGTTTTCTGAATATTTTTCTGAGAATGCAAAAAATATATATATTTTACTTTTTGCATTCCCAGTTCTGATCGATCACGGATTGGCAACATCAGCTTTGACGGTTGTTCTGTTTGTTTGTGTTAATGCTCTTGTTCTAACGCTGACACTGCTTGGCCAAAAAAAGAATTCAAGCAAACAACTGCTGAAAAGAAGAACAGCCTAATAAACTTGTAAGGAACCAGCGACCTTGTAAAAGGAATGTGGGTGAAAAAAAAATCTATGATCAGAGATCACAACTCTGGAGAAGTAAAAAGATCAGCAGGAGAAATCAGTTTTTCTTCTTAGACTGCATGTTGCTCTGCGGTTGTTTAAGAAAAAGTCAGAAAAGTCATTAAAGGTCTTTAAGTTGGATGGTTTTGCAGTTTCATGGTAACAATTTGAAAGTTTTACAACATTAATTCTAACTATAAAGAGTTTTTAAAATGTGTGACATTTCAATCATTATTAAATGAACCAAAAAAAAAAAAAAAAAAAGAAACTATGATGATGGAACATACAGTAAGAGGAATAAAACACCGCGGGACGTTGCTCCACTCCACACTCGGCTGCACTGGTGATAGTGTTCCTGTAACGGCACACCATGTCACATTTCATTCCTTCCATAATCAATCTCATTAATCCATTCTTCCTGCCCACAGTTAACCATATGCACGCTGTTTGCTGGGCATGCTGGTGTTAGGCCAAAAAATAGCTTAGCCCAAGAGTTTTATTTATTTATTTATTTTTTTAATAAAGGTTTTAGATTTATAATGACAGACTGACATGTGAATTTAGGAAGTAAAGGATGATGGGGAAATAATCAAGGATTACAGGTCAAAGATCTGGTATAAGAAATGATATTCCAGCTGCAGTCAGAGCTTAAACCTTTAAAACCGTCAGGTCTCACATGTCCAGGAGGCTCCCAGGTCCAGGGTGGATGCCCATTACCTCACCAAGAAAGGAAATCCAAATGAACTCCAACTTACTGCCACAAACATTCAACCGCCTCGACTTAATTTCAGTTATTGGATATAATTCTACTGTCATTGTCTCCACTTTTCCTCCATTTATTATATTTGCTTTCCGCTGTTTCGACATTGCTCTGGCCGAGCGTTTAGCTCTACGTATGTTTGATTTTCCTCTCATGAAGTATTTCATTTACTTGGGAAAGATGTATCCTAAACATTACCGTCTTTTTTTTTCTTTTTCTTTGTTCTTTTTTTTTTTTTACACTCTTAGGAAACAGTCCTGTTACTCTAAACGGCCACTAACTGGAATCTGATCTGAAAGTGAAACCCTGTGTACATCGAACTGTAAAGAGTTTCCTAATATGGGAAATAAAAATGAAAAAAGTCTAGAAAAGAACGACTGAAATCTTGAACGAAATGCATTCTGAGAATGTTTGACAATTTGGCAGATTATATTTAGTCATTTAGGATTCGGCATATTAAATGCTTCCACCTACTGTATATATTTAACCTTATCAGGTAAACCCTGTTCAGAGGTGGGAAGTAACGAAGTGCATTTACTCGCGTTACTGTAATTGAGTTTTTTTTTTTTTTTTTTTTTGTGGGTACTTGTACTTTTTAAAGTAGTTTTTAAAATCTGTAATTTTACTTTTACTGAAGGAAAATGAAAATTATTTTAAAAAAATAAATGAATGAAAATAAAAAAACAATAATAATAATAATAAAAATGAATGAAAATGAAAAATAAATAATAATAATAAAAATTATAAAAAATTTCACCCCGGGAACCACTGCACTGATTGATTGATTGGGACGGAGAACAAACGCACTAAACTCACAAGAACGATGAAGACGGACAAAACAGATCCAGTGATGCAGACCCAGCTGAAAGCGAAATGCCATCGAATTCTAATAAAGCAAACCCCTGGTCATACTTAAGCGAGCACTTTGTATATTTCAAGCAGAAGAAAGGCAACGGCTTTATTATGCAAAGGTGTTCCTCCAGTTAAAAACAACTAGTTTGAGATTTATATCCGCGTGACTTTTTTTGGACTAGACTAGAATCCCCCATCCCACCCCTGCTGTTAAAAAAAGTAACTCGGTTAAATTTTTAATGAGCTACTTTTTACATTTCCTTGAATAGATTTTTATAATGGTTGAGTACAAAATTGTATTAGTCTTTCCACCTCTGCACCTGTTCAACTGCTTGTTAAGGAAAACAAATCTAATCAGCAGCTGGATGCATTTAAGCATTTATACTGTACATGGGCAAGATGATCAGCTGAAGTTCAAACCAAGCATCATAATCAGGAAGAAAGGTGATTTAACTGAATTTGAACATAGCATGTTTGTTGATGCCAGACAGGCTGGTCTGAGTACTTTCGAGGCTTTACTGGGATTTGAACAGAGCACGTCTGAATGCACAACACATCGAACATTGAAGCAGAAGACCTCAGTATTGTCGCTTACCATGTTCATCACCTTTATGAGCACAGGATGACGCTCCATGTGACAAAGCTAAAATCATCTCAAAATGGATCCTTGAACACGACAGTGAGGTCGCTGTATTCGGACGGCCTCCACAGTCACCAGATCTCGATCCAGTAGAGCACCTTTGGGGTGTTGTGGAACAGCCTGCAAATCTGCAGCAACCACGTGATATGGACCATGGTATCTCATTCTGGACATTCATGGACACCATGGACGCTTATGGACATTGTGGACCCACACATTTTTGTACAGATTTAAACATATTTCGATTTCCTTTTTGCGCGGTGCACATAAACACGTTTCTATTTAAATCCTATTTCATCTCGACACTGAGGTTATTATATTTTTTTTAGATTTGTACAGAAAAATAAATAAATAAATAAATAAATAAATAAATAAATAAATAAATTTCGGTTTTTGTACAGCTACAGCAGGTCGCCTTATATTTTATATTTTGCTTTATCTTATGTAGATATATTTTCCTTATCTAAAATTTTTATTCCCTATTTAATTCCTATTAATAATATTTTTTAAGGTCACGGGAGGTCATTCAAGCATTTCATTACATATCGTACTGTGTATGACTGTATGTGTATGTTTCCAGCACTTTGTTGAATGTATGCCACCGGTTAAGGATGGCAAAAAAGGGGTCCAACCCAGTACTAGCAAAGTGTACCTAATGAAGAGGATTGAGGAACTCAAAAGGAGAGAAAGGGGGAGATGATTAAAGCAAGTTAAACAGAGAAAGTGATATACAGTATAGGAAGAGGTCTGAGCACTGTGATGATGTTAACACCTGATCCTGTTTGTGGAACATTTCCCCCATTCTCTGGGATGAGATGGTTGAGTTCATGAATCACGAGTGTCTGGAATCAAGGATTTTTTAAACACCATATAGTCGAGATGTTATACGATAAAACTAAAATATGGCGTCACCAACATACTGCTTCAGCTCCTGTTTCTTATAAGACGAAGTATAGACTTGAGACGTTTTAAAAGAAGAAAAAAAATCTTTTGTAAGTCCAGAGTGTATCCGTGTATCTGTGAGTGAGGTTGGAGACAAAACGCTGTAAAGAATACAAGGGTGTTTTTGGAAGGTTGGATGAACCCAGACGAGCCAGAGGAAACCCATCCAGAGAGATGTAAAGACCATAATCTGAGCTCCGGATCAAACCAGGGACCCTTGAGCTGTGAGTTGGTAATGATGGACTTTGCACTATAAGAACATACTGCCCATAGACTTTCTGTTGTAGAAAGAGTAGACGGCCATACCATCAAGGTATGGTAGCAAAAATATGTAAGTAAATGTTGTTGTCAAAACACGGCCTCATTTCCTGGTTTCAATAGAATTCCGAGTTTTGTTTTGTTTGTTTGTTTGTTTGTTTTTTATCAGGGTGTGGATTTTAACTCAAAAGATTTGCCAAGATCTGGATTCCAATAGCGCCCCCTGGTGGCCCCTAACCAATACTATATATGCAGGGTAACAAAAAAAAACAAACAAAAAAAAAAACAGAGGGAACGAGACAGAAAGAGGGACGGATTCAGACGACAGACTCAGAGGAAGAAAGAATCACACCAAAGACAGATTGAGATATACAGAGACAAAGAGAGCGAGAGATACAGAAGACAGACCAAGTGAGAAAGAAAGAAAAGTTAGAGAGCTCTAGCCAGCCCGGGAGGAAGACAGGAGTTTCAGAACCCCACTTCACCACTCTTCTTCATTCCTCCTCCACTCTCTCCATCTCTCTCGCTCTTCCCTGCGAGCGCTGCAGCTGAAGGCCTTCGCTTCCTCTATATTCCATCCTCATTATTTTTTTTTCCCAGCCCGACAAAGATTGTCACTTTGGCTTCGCATGGTCAAAAATAAAATGCCTGATGTTTCCCTTCCTCTCACTAGCGCTCGTTTCCCTCTACACACCACAAAGTTTTTTTTTTTTTTTTTCCCTCAGACATCTTCATTACCCACAGCCAGGCATGTGTGTGAGTGAGAGAGAGAGAGAGAGAGAGAGGGGGCAGAAGACACCACTGACAGTCACTGAGATTCATGAATATATTCAAGATATGTGAACGTATAAAAATAAATCATTTAAATACAAGTTCAAGACAAGCTTTGAAAAAAAAAAAGATGTGTCTGAGAACCTAATGAGCCATAATGTTCTTCAAACTTTTCTCCCCCCCCCCCCCCAGCCCCCCCAATGCAATGCAATTGCAAAGTTAGTTTTCAAGTGCTTAGCATGTTGCGAAAGTTCCCGCTCACACCTTTTCCACGTACTTAACTGAAATTTTAATTAGCGTCGGCTTGCAGCTCGGGTCACTCATGTACTCGATATTTAATTAAACAGCTCTTGCTTGGCGCTGTCCTCCTCCCAAACACATTCTTCTCCCACAACACCTTTTCCGCTAGCGTGCGTCTTCATTAATCAGATCAGGGCTTTTAATGAGAGATTCTGTAAACGTCACTACGGACACGCTAGAGAGAGAGAGAGAGAGAGAGAGAGAGAGAGAGAGCGCACATCGCGTCAGTGTCCAATATCCTCCTCAAAGGATGCTGACTAGCACACTACTGTCTGATTTAAAGTCTGAGTCAACTAGCGAAAACTTGATGCTTTTATGCTAGCGTGAACATGTTTGAAAAGAAAGTATTGCTTATTAAGCACCAAAGACTACAAAATCATGTTAAAATTAATTGAAGAAAATGTTTTTTTAATGAATTGTGAAGGTTTATTTAACTATTCAGATTTTTTTTAGCCCCGCCCCTCAGTTGATTGACACTTCTTTGATGTTAAATGTTACAATACATCAGATCTTAGCCACAAATTAAACACAAATTAATTAAGACAAAGTACAAATTAAATTTGATTGTGATCAATTAAAGTGTACATATCTTGATATTATATTTTTATGATATTTTTTCAATTCATGAAAGCACTACTAAAAGAATTGGTCTCACTGATACGGTGTAAGTCAAAATTATATGGTTATCCAGTGTAAATCCAAATTTGCTCACTTTACTTTAAAGTCTGCTTGCGTTCAAAATTTCACTCAACATCTATTTGTACACCTGAGAGTTAATACTGTCCTCTTACATTCCACTGACTTAAAACTTATGTTACTTTAACAAAAAAAAAAATTTAATTCCACAATAAAATTTGTAAAAGATTTTTCGTTCTTTTGAGAAAACAATTTTCTCGTTCTGTTAAAAAACAAGGGAACATTATTCTAATTCCTACATTCATTTATATATATGAAATTTATATATTTATATATTTATATATCATATATATTATACATTTATATGTTATCAATTTTAGCCTTAAATAAAAAAAAATCAAAAATGTACAATTTTGGGGACTTAAAATTAAAATGTGAAAAAAATCAACATTTGTGTTGAGTAAAAGGTAACATTTCCATGTCATTTTGATAGTAAAGACATTTGTGCATATTTTATGTCAAGGAAGAATTGTGATTCAGCGAAGGGGCTTTTTCAATTGGAAAGTCCTATAGTAAGTTCAAAACCCACCACTTGCTCTACTTGCAGCTGTTGCTACTGTTGTTGCTAATGTACAACGTCACTCTGGATAAGGGTGTCTGCACAAATTTTCGTAAATTTACTGTATGTTGCAAATGATAGGACAGAATATCGTGTGAGATATAATGCCACAAAAAACATTATTACACAGTATTAAGTAAAAATAACATGATGATGCTGACATTAAAGACTGTATTTAAGGATTCTGGTATTTTAAGTATCTTCCTAGTAGGTTTTTACTTGAAGTTGGATTTTCTCATATTTTGACTTTTCTTCTGTGCATTAAAATTCTAAATAAAAATGTCATGTTGTGCCACATTTTCCAAATGGGAAAAAAATATATCATGCAACTAATTTGCAGCATCTTCTATAGTTATGCATTTCTAATATTTCATTTTGTATCATCATCACCTGATAAGCGCATTATCCTTGCCAATCCTTGCAACAACAACAAAAAATTGTCATGTACATAACTTTCCTTTGTTTATTTATTTATTTATTTATTTATTTATTTTGTTATAATGCATACACACACCGACCACTTAATGCGGTACACCTAGACATTACTGGATACTTTTCGCTTTCAGATCTGCCTTAATTCTTTGTAGCATCGATTCAACAAGATGCTGGAAACATTCCTTAGAGGTCTAATTTTGGTCTATATGGACATGATAGAAATCAAGCAGTCGCTGCAGATTTTCTGGCTGCACCTCCCTGGTGTGAATCTCCTGTTCCACCACATCCCAAAGGTGCCCTATTGGATTGAGATCTGGTGACTGTAGAGGCCTTTTGAACCTACCATCCGAATGGGGCAGCAGAAATCGAGACTCGTTAGACCAGGCAATCTTCTACTGTCCAAATGTTGGTGAGCCCATGTGAATCGTAGCCCTAGTTGGCTGACAGCAGTGGCACTTGGTACGATTTTCTGCTTCAAGGTTCGATGTTGAGTTTTATCAGAGATGCCCTTCAGCATATCTAGGTTGCAACAAGATGTTCTTTGAGTTACCGTTGCCTTCCCAGCAGCTCGAACCAGTAGATCAGAAGTTTTGGAAATACTCCACCAACAAGCATGCCACATTCAAAGTCACTTAAATCGACATCGTTCTGCATTCTGATGGTCAGTTTAAACAACATCAGATCATCTTGTCCAAGTCTACATTCCTAAATGAATGGAGTTGCTGCCTTGCGATTGGCTGATTAGATACGTGTCTTACATAGGCTCACCTAATGAAGTTCCAGGTGAGTTCATGTCTGCAGAAATTGGCTGATTGATATTTAATAGCCATAGACTACGTCACACACAAACTTGCAACCCAACGTTGCTTGGGTAGATACCACAACATAAACAGTGACACTGATTTCAGGTGGCTTGGCTGAATGCTGATTTACCCTGCAGACACATCAGAGTTGCACAATTTCGCTATCCTTCCGACATCAAGAAAATTCAGATTATTCACAGAACCCACAGGGACCCGAGCCGGTGCAAAAAAGCCAGAGAGTGATAAAATGGGAAAACGTTTATTTGCCTGTCTTATTTTAACACTTCCTGTGAGATACGCCACCTTCAATAGGACGATGGCAGAATTCAAATGGAATCTTTCTGCCTGTTTAATGTGCTATTATTTTCTTTTCTCTCTTTTTTTTTTTTCCCCATTCACACACCTCTAGACTTGGGGAATAAAGTCGATCTGCATGCAGCCACAACTATCTGTCAAAAGACAAAGTATGTAGGCAGTAAGCTTTAATTTTTGTTATAGGCGTTCTATTTCACAAGCGCGATACTTAGGTAGAAATGAGATTGTCCTCTCCTACAATTGCTGTTCTTCTGCATATAAAGCAACTCTATCAAACGGATATGCTATTTGCTCATCTTATCTCGTTAATACTATTCTTCCGGTGTGCTGGATCTTCATTTCGATTTTTAGTGGGACCAGAATCCACTTATCTTGCTACACACATACAAGGGACATTCAAGTCAAACCGAAGAGTAAAAACTCCCTTTATTTCTCTGTATAATCCCCTGCTACTGTACACTAATGCACGTATCCCAGTGTTTCACTAGTGCTTGGATACCATCACTGTAGAAGGTTTCCATGTTCGGACTGCCTGCCTCACGTCTAAAACGCTGGCCTCCCAGGAACTCCTCAAACGTGTGAAAATGTCCTGGAGCGAGTTCAGAACTGCGCAGCGGGCGTGGCAATAACTCCCAGCCGAGTTCCTGTAACGTTGGCGAACAATCGTTCCCACGGACAGATTCCTCTCTTCCGCACATCGATGACAAGTTATTTGTCGATTTCCAAGGATCAAGCTGCAAAATGGTCACGGGAACGATTGCAATGAGCCGCGAGCCTTTGTCATTCACAGTTGTCATACAGAGTTCTTTAAAACGTTTGTACCATCGAACTTCTCTTCCCGAGGCTCATCATCGTACTGTGCTGAAAGCAATCGTTTTATGCCTCGCCAGAAATTTACATGTTCCGGTTTGATAAGGCAGCACGGTGGCTTAGTGGTTAGCACTGTCACCTTGTACCTCAAGGGTCTGGGTTCAATTCCCACCTCATGTTCTCTCCCCATGGTTGGTGGGTTTCCTTCCACAATCCAAAGACATGCAGAATAGGCAAATTGGTTCTACCACGGTCATAAAAACGGGAATAAATATGGTCCCTAATTGGACTACCTAGATGAATATATATATATATATATATATATATATATATATTTGTGTGTGTGAGAAAAAGGCATATTATTAGTCAGGGAACAGCATGTCATCATGGCTCATGGGTAGTCCAGCATGCCTGTGCTGCTCCACTTGACCTATGTATAATATAAATCTGTTTTTCCTCTCGCTAACTCTTGTAGCAATAAAACTAGCAGGGAATTGAGATCCTATAGGTCTCATTAAACTCTGAGGTATAATATTATATCATTAAAAAATATCTATCATAAATTGTTGGGTTTAGCAAAAGGTGACTCTACCGCAGTGTTTAATCTTAGTAAATAGATCTCAGGGGTGTACTTCAGGTTAAGCCACTGCTGCTAGGAGAGAAAGATTTCTTCTTTATATCAGGATGTCCTGAAGCCCTGAAACACAGTGCAGGAATTAAAATACGATTTCTGTCCTGCTACAACAACCAAGCCAACAAATGTCATTAAATTCCTCTCCAACGCTTCCTTTGGACGCTCCCAGGCTTAGTCAGCTCGAAACGTCTGCTGATGCATCAAATCTCATGGAGGTACGTCAATACCAAACCTCCGAATCCATCTTATTATGTATCATCGTGGAAAAAAAAAAAAAAAAAAAAAAAAAACATTGTCAGGTTGATGTTATTGTCAGATTATTGCGTCGGAGTTAAAACGGTTGCAAGAAAATAACTCTGGACCTTTTTTTTTTTTTTTCGCTCAAGAGATTAATACATATATACTGTATGTGTGTGTAAACCCTGAACACAAATATTTCTGTGCTCCGGTCCTATAGGAAATCTCAGTAACCTCCAAGAGGTAGGTGGGAGCTGTGCAGCTCAAGTCAGGTGAAAAGATCCCTGTCTGGCTAAGACTCGTCGAGAGCAGTCGCTCAGTTTTCCGCTAAATTGCACCATCACTGGAAAAGCTGCCAGAATCTCGGGCCACTGCTTCTTCTACTCTTAACACCAGTCATGAAGCATAAAAACATCCCGGGAGACTTCAGCCAGCCACAAGCGGTGTCAGCTTGGAGACGGGAAGGGGAGAGCTGAGAAAAGACAGGAGCAGAGGAGAAGAGGGGAAGAGGGGAGAAGAGGAGACAGAAGAATGCGGGAAGATATATAGAGAAAAAGTCAAGCATAAGGGAGCTTTAAGGGAGGAGGAGATTGTGAAAGGTGAAGTGGGGAGAGGTGTGGAGAGAGGAGGAGAAGAAGGGAGGAGGGGAAAAAAATCAAAGGAGTGATGAGAGAGGAAAGGAGGAATGGAAGAGAGACGAGGAAGAACAGAAAGCAGATAAGATGAAAGGACAAGAGGGATGGAGAGGAGGGTGGAAGTGAGAGGGAGAAAGGGGAGAAAAAGTAATGGTAAGTAAAAAAAAACATATATGGGACAGGAGGTAGAAGAACAGAAGGGAATGAAAGAGGATGAGAGAATGGAAAAAGATATATAAAAAAGAAAACAGTATAAGGGAGCTTTAAGAGGGTGGAACAGAGAAAGGAGAGAAGAATAAAGGAGTAGAATTCAAGAGGAGAAGACGGGAGACAATGGAGGTGAAATGAGACAAAGCACCGAGGTGATGAGAAAGGAAAGGAAGAATGGATGGTAAGGAGATGAAAGAATGGATGGATGGAGAGATGAGGACCTGAGAACAGAAAACAGATGAAAGAGAAAAAGAAATGGAGATGAGTTCAGAGAACCAGATAAACTTAAGGCAAATTTTTAAAAAAAGTAGGTGAGAAAGCGTGAAAGGAAAGAAAGAAAGAAACCCGAAAACAAGGAGCAAACAAGAATGTATGGATAGTAAAGATCTCTAAAAAGAAGAAGAAAACGGAGAAGAAATGAGAAAAAATATGATTCTGTGATGATGGAAGAAGAAAAGAATAATGAGATGAGGGGAGATGAGGAAAAGTGATTAGAAAGCAGATGAGAAGAAAGGAGAGAAAGAAGAACGGACAGGATATCAGGGGGGGAAAAAGGAAGAAGAATGAAAAACAGAAAAAAAGAGAAAGGATAAAAAAGGGAAGAAAAAAAACAATGAAACAAAAAAAGGGAGGAAGTAAGAGGTGGAAAGAGGAATAAGTGAGAGGAGACGAGAAAAGATCAGAATGATGGGGAAAGAGGAGAAAGTGGAGAGAACTTAAGATGAGAAGGAGAATCATAGGGAGACAATGAGGTGAGAGAGGAGAAGAATGAAGAGGAAAAGCGTTACAGGAGGAGATCGAGCAGACGTGTGGAGGAGAGCGGAGGACTGAGGACACTCGGATTCACCAGTGCTGGATTGCCACCTGCTGAAGTTTCCTGTCTAATAAACGCTGACCCACTGTCTGTCGTCTGGGCTCTCGTGTCCTTGACATGGTGTAGATTTCTCGAATCATTAATATTAATTCCCGTGGCTTCTGATTGCTGTATTAAATGAGCAGCGGGGAATTGGGGACGGGAAATTGTGTCATTATCATTTGAAGATCGTGGTCAATTTATCTGTCGAATAACGGATGAGGGTTTGAATGAGGGAACAACGATTACGATAATTAGACACCAAAGGATTAATATGAATCTAAAATTGTCGAATATATTCAGGCGGGTGAATTTTAACGACTCGTAATCTTCCGGAGATCGTTTTTAACAGTCGATCTTGTAATTGGACCAGGAATTGCGCCTTGATCGTGTGGACAACTGATATTTGGCCGATTCCGGTATTTCCGCAGTTCTATGATTTATTAGAACGAAACGAAAGATTTCCTTTGTTCTCTTTTGATGTTTTCAGAATTTGATATTAAGCAACGATTGTAGGAATTCTAACCACTGGAAGTAATTTCTTTACCTTTTGGGTAATAATAAAAGCAGATCCTTGATGTCGCAGCCTCGCTTCTAGCCATAAACATCTAAACTTATTCTCTTTGACACTCATTCATCTGGAAGACTGAACGCATTTTTCAGTTTGCGAGTTTCAGTCCAAGCGTGCGTTCTTGAAAAAAGATTAATAATAAGGGTTAGTTCCTCTTGGAAATCCTGTACGTAAAACCCCAAAACAACCTTTTTGTGTTGTAGAGCAGTTACATTACATCATTTGGCAGACACCCTTATACAGAGCGACTTACATTTTGATCTCATTATACATCTGAGGGTTAAGGGCCTTGCTAAAGGGCCCAACAGTGGAAATCTGGAGAAGATGGGGTTTGAACCTGGGACCTGCCAATCAGTAGTGCAATAGTGCCCGGAGAAAGAAGTGCCAAGGTCAGAACCCTAACCGCCGGTTTTCTACATTCCCTCTAGCGTTTGTTTCTCTAAAATCCTACATCAAAGGGTTTTCTATCCACATCTGAAATGTTTTTGGAAGTTTGGTCCACCTCAATATTTCTGGGAAACCTTTTTTTTTTTTTTTTTTTTACATGGGGTGCAGATCAGCTCTCACTTAAGATTCCAGACTGGCAGTTCGTTGACCCTCTAATCCCAACCTTAACCACTGAAGTCCGAGAGCATAGCACATTTAAAGGTCCCATATTTTACTATTTCTAAACTATAGTCTTATTACAGTCTCAGAGCTCCCCCAAGGTGTGTGTCATATGTGTGTGATAATGTGTTGTTGTTGTTTTTTTCATTACAAACAACTCTTTTTTTTTCACTCCTCTTTCATTGTCTATGTCTGGTTATGTGAGGTCACAATAGGGGAAAAATCCAATTAGCATTTATCAAGAGACAAAAACAGGGATTTTCTTTCCTAAGAGACACACGTGAATATCTAAAAATGACTAAAAAGTACATTTTGCATAATAGGTCCCCTTACATGTCTCTTTAAATATTTTTTATTTTGAATGCAAACCTTATTTAGGATTTCTGAAACCCTAATCGGTGAGCAGAACACTTCATAAACCCTTTTGCTAAGCGAGGTGTAGAATAGTTAGAAGGTAGAAGGTTTTGCTCAACAGTGGGTTTCTGGCGGTCCTGGCACTTGCTTTCATACACACTGATCAACCAGAACATTAAACCCATTAACTTTATAGCTATTTAGGTTTTGGATTCCCCTTGTGCCACTGAGGCAGTTCTGGCTGCTTGGGGTGTGGCTCTGGAGGTTATCTGGGGGTGTAGCTCTGGAGGACCTCTGGGGGTGTGGCTCTGGAGGTTATCTGGGGGTGTAGCTCTGGAGGACCTCTGGGGGTGTGGCTCTGGAGGACCTCTGGGGGTGTAGCTCTGGAGGACCTCTGGGGGTGTAGCTCTGGAGGACCTCTGGGGGTGTAGCTCTGGAGGATATCTGGGGGTGTAGCTCTGGAGGACCTCTGGGGGTGTAGCTCTGGAGGCCCTCTGGGGGTGTGGCTCTGGAGGCCCTCTGGGGGTGTGGCTCTGGAGGACCTCTGGGGGTGTGGCTCTGGAGGACCTCTGGGGGTGTGGCTCTGGAGGACCTCTTCTATTGTGGCCAGCATGGCTTTTCTGTGGGATCGGACCGAACAGGCTGGTCATGGATGAGCCTTGTGTAGCCCCTGATCCAGTCGCCAGTTTACTGGTATACAGTTGGTGATCAATGTTGTTCAAATTACCCAGCGGTGGTGTTTAATGTTATGGTATGATCAGCGTATATTAGAAATCATTTTAACTGCAAAATGTCTATATAGAAAAAATGTGAAATTCAAATAGACAAAAGTCGCAATGATGAAGATGAATACATCTGTAACTGCCAGAGCATGTCCTTAAGCATGGACCAGAAATGGTCTATTTCTGTAACTTCCTTTCAGACCGTATCACCTCATAAGAAATAAATATACAGTAATATACATCAGCCAGCTCTTTCACATGCATTGTGTTGCTATAAAAATCCACGGCGTATATGCAGGTCAATTACACATCCATATCCAGACGGTGAACACAAAGAGGGTTAAAGCTAAATGCAGGCTGTGCAGATTGACCGAGAAACAGGGACGAAGTAACTGCCGTCCCGGCCTAAATTACGCCAGATTCATCTCGCCAGAGGAAGTCGCAATCAGCCTCAGAGCATCTCTCGCCAATCGGCTGCTATTCAGCAACTCTCTGAT